>JAFFST010048282.1:80624-95111 GCA_022414735.1 Noturus placidus | reverse complement strand
TGTTGTCCTTGACTATTGTTTAAATTGGTTTGATGTTCCGAAACACTTAAGTGTGACAAACATGCAAAGGAACAGGAAATGAGTAAGGGGGCAAACACTTTTTCACACCACTGTATTCGTGTTGATTCGGGGTCTACATCCCCACTGCTTCCTTACTTGGCCTCTTAAGCAAAAGGAAGTGGAGCTGTATGAGCAAGATTCATTTTTAAAACATCACCATTGCCAAAGCTTCACAGTGTAAAACAAGGCGATGAGGGAAATCCGGATCGCATGAGCGAGGAAAAACAGGATGATAACGACACGTTAGGCAGAACAAGAGATGGTTCCTCTGTAGGAATGCAGTCCTCCATGGCAGTGAGAGAGGCTTGAGGGATTTCGCATTCCACACTTGGGAGATGTCTCCGAGGTATGAGCTGAGACTAAAATGCCATAACCATGAACCATAATCATGAGAGTGCGAATGTGCTAGTGTCTGAGGCAGCCAGTGGACACTAGAGAGAGGAATATGAAGACAGGAGCTCCTGACGCTTCTCGGAGACGAGGGGTTTGTTGTCGACTGCTTTTTGTTCAGTTCTGCTCTAAAAAAAAGGGTACTATACAATAATGTTCCTTGTCAGTGCGGAGGAATCTTTTGTGTCTATCTCTTTCATGGTAATGTGAATATAGTTTACCTTTATAATGATTTAAGGTACATTATTGAACATAAAATGTTCTTCCCGTGCTTCACGGGTTTCCTCCCCCAGTCCAAAGACATGCTTTGTAGTCCGATTGGCATTTCTAAATTGTCCGTAGTGTGTGTATATGTGTGGGTGATCGTGCCCTGTTATGGGCACCCCGTCCAGGGTGTCCCCCACCTTGTGTCCTGAGTTCCTTGGGATAGGCTCCAGGGTCTCCAGGATCCTCTGCGACCTTGTGTTGGATAAGCAGTGTGGGAAATGGATGGATGTCTGGATAGAATTGAACCTGAACAGTGACTATCTTTAATTAGCTTTAATCGTACTTTCATGCATACTACATGTATCTAACACAGTAAAATATATACACTAATAGTACATCGTGAGGGTACAAACCCAGCATCAAGGACAGGTATCTTTGAGTTCCCTGTTTTCTGAGCGTGTATGCTGCTGGGATTAGTGGTAACCCAGACATTTAATACAAAATTAAAATTAACATAAGCAGAAGTTGACAATATAATTTTTCACACCTACTACCAAAATTAAGAAAAAGTGTTCTGGTGTCCTGTTGCTTTAAGCACAGGCCAGTAATTGTAAGCGCATGTACTGTAGCTCATCAGTGCGCTCTCAGCTGATGATATGTAGCAGCTCATAGCCCACCATGTGATGTGATGATACACATGGTGCAAGGTCACTGGCTTGTATCTGTAGTGAAATATCTGTCATTGGCCAATCACAGCATCTGCTATACAGCCGGTTAACTAGTGTCTTGAGAGGAGGAGGAAACGGTCGAGGTCGACAAAGCCCAGACATGCAGCAGCATTTCAGCTGGGCCAAATGAGTGATTACCTCCCAGCTCCTCTCATAATTCACCATGACCTCAATCTGCCAGCAAAGCCACTCGCTGATAGATATGCGCACGGCACCCATGTCAAACAGAGCCTGAAGGCCTCTCTATCTATTGTTTATACAATGCCAACATAATAACAAACCCAAGTGTTCATAATGACAGCGAATCTACATTTGACATATTTAATAGCTAATATTAAGATCATTAACGCCAGTCGGGGGGTCAATGATACGGTATGAAAGTTGTAGCTAGCTAGTATTATATTAACCGAACAAGATATATATTACATTAAAAAAATGTAAAATTTGAAACAAAGAAGTTAGAAATCTGACAGCATCATTCCCCGACCCCAAAGTGTTAATGTTAGCATACAGAGATCTGAATAAACAATCGTAAGGCATCCTCTTGCCTTCCTCTTCTCTCCACATAGCTTAGCACATAGAACATGGCATGCCTTTATTTCCTTTGTGTAATCATCTTCGTTTTCAAAATGAGAGCGCAACGTTTCACTTTTGTCCACTCGACAGGTTGAATTATTATTTGAAGAGAAGCTTGAATTATTATTTGGTTATCAATGCATTTTCATTACAGGCTGTAGATCACCGATGAACATTTTTCGTCGACAAAGTTAACAGTTAATTGGCTCCGGGGACACTCGGGGGTCTGCGATGGTCCAATTTTGTTGCAGTGGTGGAAACCACAACATATTATATTCAGTTATTATGCCTATTAATTTAATAATAGCCAAATTATTGGCACCCCATCCAGGGTGTACTCCGCCTTGTCCCCCATGCTCCCTGGGATAGGGCTCCAGGTTCCACCCAACCCTTTAGGATAAGCGCTATAGAAAATGGATGGATAATAGCCAAACTATTATTGTACATGTTTAAACAACGTGGTTAGTTTTTTAATAGTGTAATAAATGAAATCTGCACTAGGGGGAACTGATTTTTAGTTTTATAGTTGACAAGTTCCCTGACTGTATTGAATTTGAGGACCCGTGATCCAGTTTATGGAAACACATAGAGAGAGAGAAAAAAACACAGACACAAAACACAATTATCTTTTAAAACAAAAGTTTAAAAAAAAAAAAAAAGTTAAGTAGGTAAACCTTCTAGACTTGGGGGAATCATGCATGGTTCCACGTTTGATCCAATATTATATCATTTACAATGCTTTCCATGTACAGTTTGTCCCATAAAGATATAAAGAACCATATAACAGGGAATTTTCTATCAGAGATTGTTCCAAGAAGTACTTCTTTAGGAACCTAAGAACTATCCAAAAATTAATTGAGGAGTCTTTTTTTTTCCCAAGAGTTTACTTATAGGATAATAAGCCTTAGGATTTGTAAATGTAAAGCGCAAGTTAAGGATAATTTGATAAGTCGCTGAGCACACAATTAAAAGCACTAAGTGCATTATTTGCAGGGCAATTTCTCAATCAGCAAGTAATTTATATCTTCTGTACTTCAGCGAGGTGACCCTTTCCTAGAATAATTACTTCAATCAATCAGGAAGACACAGAGGCAGTTTGGACGCTCCTCCATAGCAGGAACAGACATGATTACACAAGGGACACGGATGTAGCCGGAAAGATTTTGAGTCAAATATGGCGCTTACTCCCTCTGGCTTTTTGGCTGGACAAGGGATGCAGAGAAGGGGTAACGAATAATGCCTAAGGTAATTTATTTTCCTTGGAGACAGGTAAAGGGTAGAGTTGTGTTTAAGAAACTGCAATCAGTTCCATGGTGTTGCACAGGGCTACCAGCAGAACACAAAGAACAGATGATCGTTGGGTCAGTGTATGAAGAGCGAGGGCAGGGACAGATTTGCCACTTTCTTGGCCCCGCGGTGGCCGTCTTTCATCTTGCACATACTGTGCTAATGCTTCAGAGAGCTCTATGATATCCTTGACATCTGTTCGGCTCACTCGGGGAGTCTGGCCTCTGTCCTGACCAGAGCATCAGTCATGGAGCTGCTCCAAGAAGCAAAGTGCCCCACAACCTGCTCTCTCACAAGTGCATTCTCATAGCTTTATTCCTGTGCACTCACACACACACACACACACACACACACACACACACACACACACACGCACAAGCTTGGTCTCTTATCCAACCTGTATTGTCCTTCAAGAATGATTGCAGCATTGTAGAGGAGGCAAAATGCAGTATGGATTTATTTTTCTAGACCTCCTCAGCACAGGGAATTTGGTACAGAAACAAAACTTCATTAAAAGTGTACACTGTGCAAACTGAGCAATATTTGCACTGGTCATTTCTTTCTTCACAATTTGGCTCATAAAACGTTATCTTGCTGCAAATGAGGGGGTCTAAGTGGTTGGCAAACATTGTCAGTGTGCACTGGGGCAGTGTGGCGCATGCAGGTCCTCAGATCAATTGTGCAATCAGGTAGGAGATTGCCCAGAGGAGGCTGAGCCAGTAATCCTTTAAGAGACTAAACTGAAAAAAAAAAAACAAAGTGCACTGCTGCAGCAAAAGTGCACCTTATATCCGAGCCCGAGCTATTTTGGGCAGCAAAATGTGTGCAGTCATATATCTCGTGATCATTTCTGAGGTGTACAAGAGCCGTAGTACGGTAGTAATACGGGTGTATGTGCCCATTCCCTTCTGTATTTACAGCCTCCCAATAGCATTGCATGTGTAGGCAGACAGCTTTGGCTCCGTTTGCTGCAGAACTATTACGTTGGAGGAGTGGTTAGTAGTACTACTGAACAGCCAAATGCTAGAGAGACTTGACCCTCCATTAGAATTGGTACTTGTTATGGAAAGTCATGCTGTTCTGTACCTACGCAAAGAACTAAATCTAGCAGGGGAGTAGGTGTGCATACTTTGACATCACAAGCATCACAAGCAGTGATCAGAAGCTTTGTGTGATATCCAGAAATGAACTCTAGCCCACCACCCTTTCCATTTGAGACAATCCTGGTAGTATATACGAACGAAGCAAATGTTGCCTATTATATAAATGCATTGCTATACGTGGCCATCTGTCCATGTGTTTGTTAAAACATTAGTTTTTATTACGCTTCACTTTCTATGAACACGTACCACAGGACTGTAGTAGTAGCTTTAGATTGGGAATTATATAGTGAGAATTTAATAGTTATTAAAGCCTTTTGTCAAAATCACTCATTGCTCAGTGTTATTTAAAGTTTGTTTATCTATTTTTTTTGCAGGTTTGTTCCATCGTGCCATCATCCAGAGCGGTTCAGCGCTATCCAGCTGGGCTGTCAATTACCAGCCTGTGAAATATACACGTCTGCTTGCAGAGAAGGTGGGCTGTAATGTATTGGATACCATGGACATGGTACACTGCCTGCGGAAGAAAAACGCCCGTGAACTAGTAGAGCAGGACATCCAGCCTGCACGCTACCATGTAGCATTTGGGCCAGTGATTGACGGTGATGTGATCCCAGATGACCCAGAGATCCTCATGGAGCAGGGCGAGTTCCTCAATTACGACATTATGCTGGGCGTGAACCAGGGTGAGGGCTTGCGCTTTGTGGAAAATGTTGTGGACTCTGAAGACGGCGTCTCAGGCAACGACTTCGACTTTTCTGTCTCTGACTTTGTAGACAGCCTATATGGCTATCCAGAGGGGAAGGACACCCTGAGGGAGACTATCAAGTTTATGTACACGGACTGGGCTGACCGAGACAACCCAGAAACACGCCGCAAGACCCTTGTCGCACTCTTCACTGACCATCAGTGGGTGGAACCATCTGTGGTGACGGCTGACCTGCACGCTCGCTACGGCTCGCCCACATATTTCTATGCCTTTTATCACCACTGCCAGAGTTTGATGAAACCCACCTGGTCAGACGCGGCACATGGAGACGAAGTACCATATGTCTTTGGTATCCCCATGATCGGGCCTACTGACCTGTTCCCCTGCAACTTCTCTAAAAATGATGTCATGCTCAGTGCCGTAGTTATGACCTACTGGACTAACTTCGCCAAGACTGGGTGAGTGCTCCTGTTTAGTAGATCATTCTAAGAAACCAAAGTATACCAGGACAAATGTTCAATTTGGGCCAGTTGATATTGTTGGATTCATATATCATCAAGATCAGGGTCAGACAATATGGGGAGCAATGAAAATAAGACAACGAAAAGTCTTAAACCATTCATCTTGTATGTGTGTTTGCTCTATATAAGAAAATATAGTCTAGATCACGTGGAAGAATATGTACTGCATGATTGGGACATGGGTTGAAAAGAGAAAACCATAAGACATTCTGGCCTGTGGCAATATCGATCAGCTCAACTCTCTGCCGTCGATCACTAGCTCCCCAGCTGTCTTGCCTGTTTTCCCCTCTTCTTCAGCTCAGTTTTGCCCAGAGCAAAAAGCATTATGGATTTGTATAAGCAACCCTTGTAATCAGGTCTAACAAAACAAATCTAATTTGATGACCACTGTTGCTAGCAAAATCATCGATCGCTCATGCCTCCGGTTGCGTAAATTGTGCTGTTTTGCCAATCGCAATAAAATGACATTGCCTGACATTTATAAATCATTCTATGAACGATGAGAATATACGAAAGGTGAAGTGGGAAATAAGATAGACTATAAGATTGCTTATAGTTGGATTGCAAAAAATATAAATAAATAAATAAATAAAAATTGCAAAAGGCTCTGAAAAGCCTCCAGACAAACATCTGTCTGGGCAAAGTCACACAGCTTAAGGGCACTCCACATTTCATTTTTTAATTTCAGATTCTGGCCACAAGAGTAGCATCGTGAACGACATATTTTTATGAGCGTGTATTGCAAGAAACACACTGGACTTGTCCAACAGAAATAATCCTCCACAACTTTTACGGACGTAACATTTAAATGAACTTCCTATTCCTATTGGACGTATAGAACATTATATAACTCTATCTTGCAAAGACCATACTGTGACACATAGACCTTTAAAACCTGACTATTACAGGAATAACAATCCTGACCAAGAGTTTATAGGAGTTGTTTCCATGACATTCTTTTTGATTAGGGAGTTTAGTAGAGCACAGCAGAGCTTAGACAGTACTGAGGATTAAATATTTGAGAAGTAGATCTCAGTCCTGTGAAGAACTTAAGGTCTGAGATGACCTCTAACCCAACCTGTACGTTGACCCTGCTGACCTCTTCACACCTCGCCCACGGCGCAGTTGGCATTTGCCTCCAAGCAGGGAAAAGATTTACCCCAATCAACAGATCTGTTCATGGCAGCTGTTTAATAATGAGATGACCCAGATCCAGGCATTGCTATCAATCTGATGCGTGTAAAATATTAGTTCTGTGTATACAGAAATCCTGTATGAGTGCACGTCAACAGCATGTATCATTCCCCAAACCTAAATTCCACTTTTTGCTTTACAGGCGTCTTGGGTCATTGCAATAGTAAAAGGCCATGAAAATTCCCATTTGCAGTAGACGGTACCATATTTTACAGAAAAATCACGATTGAAAAAAGTAAGATAGACCTACTATATCCTATTCGCTTTTCCTAATGGATTCTTGATACGAGAACCAAAAATATTCAGTTCAGTCTAAATGATTGATCGGAAATGAGGAGAAGTCTATTTTCTCTACACTGAATCAGCCATGCAGGGATTGTGTATTTTAACCCGTGTCTGTTACATTTGTTTTGCCATTTTCCCAACCACACCTTTAGCCTTGTGATTAAATAAATAAATAAATAAATAAATAAATAAATAAAAAACCTCCCCTGTTTTTTTTTAATAGAAATGGCTGTGTTAATATTATATTCCCAATCCAGCTGTTTTCGCCCTATTTTACAGCAACAATCTTTTCTTTTCAGTAGCTTTTACCAACACTAAAACACTGCCCATGCTGTTGTGAGCCACGGTAGATGGTAAAATAATAAAAAAAAAGAACAATTGTGCTCTGTTTTCTTTTATCTTTTCTCCGAGTACTTTTTTTGCCTTTGTTTATTTTTATTAACCTGAGTCTTATTGACATGAATCCAGATAAAAACTTGTGTGAACCCACGAGTGATCTGCATATTGCCTATGTGCAGACACTGAGAATCTGTCCACTCATGCATCAGTTAATGTTAATTTTAGTCATACAGGTTACACTGTCAAAACAGCAACGGCAATTTTACTTATACTCTTCATTTTCACATCATTAGCGCCTTAACTTTAATCTTTCCATCATCTGGCTCCAGTCTCGTGTGGTTAGTTTATGGAACGTACTTGGAATATGTATTTGCTTGGCTGAAAATTCAATTAGCAGAGGCTTCAGTTAACACCGCAATATACATCTACTTTGTCTTATTCTGGCTCAAACGACATCTTTCACATGATGTAAAGCTTGGTAAAATGTAAAAAAATAATAGGTTTTTTATTAAAAAAAAAAAAAAGACACTGCTGCATCTTAATAAGGGGAACTTTGCACGCCAGTGCACTCAGACAACGAGGAGACCACACTCAAACGTCAGCTGACCCCATTACACAAGGCCAACCTGTTCTTTCCCAGGATTGGAGCTAATTACATCCTCCGTCTTCTGGCTTTGTCTCAGCGGAGACCACTGCCAGTCTCATTGCGAAAGAAGTAACCTGCTTAAAATTAATCACAAAAGCATTGAACACCACTGAACATTTTATTCAGCTTATCATGAATGCATGCATGTTCATGCACTTAGGCTGCTGGTCTCGTTCTTTATAACATTGATTTAATTTTGTATTTTTTTTTTAATTAGCTAGCCACATTAGTTAGCATGGATCGAGTAGGTCTGCATTGGAGATGAGCAGGCTTTGATTCCATTTGGAAAACTGCTTTCCTCATTGTCTATGATCGATAGTTTTAAGTTTTAAGGTTAATTCTAGTAGTTTGCTTGTGTTGTAGGATGATGCTGTAGTAGCGCCTCTTAATATTCTTTGCAGAGCACAGCTTGCACTCTTCTTTGATTTGATCGGCATCGTTAATCGTGAGATATGTCCAGATCGCTGTCATTTTGTGGCATCTGTTGATTAGCATAATAGTGTACACTAGGCTTATGTCACTGTGGTATGACATGCAAGTAAAGCATGGTACTGGATGCAAGTAGTATCAATCAATGCAACCCTGTTAAATACTGAAATTCACTATGAACATTTGCAAACTAGCTTTAATTGAATTGGAATAAAGGCGTGTAACTTCCTACCTACCTATGTCATGTGGATTCTGCTGAGAATGAAACACAAGTTTGTTGTTTGATGTTTGTGTTCAGTACATGTTTCTAACACCACCTACAAAAGGCCAATGTGTCAGCATTTGACAGGTAAACCTTGTCAAAAGTCTGTGATATCCTTCAAAAAAAAAAAAGAAAAACAAAGACTCAAACATTTCTGTCACTGAATCTTAATATACACTCTATCAAGTTACTAGTTAGGGCAAATAATTTCATTGTATTATGCTATCCTATATAGTAAGCACGCATAGTCGTAACTACGCATTCTTTGGGGCGGGTCATGTCCCCTCCAATGTTGAGGAATCTGGACGGATCCAACGGATCTGTCTTTTCTTCATCTAATCTATTTATTTATGTCTATTCCTTTTTAATATATTTCCGTTTGTTAAGGAATATAGGTGTTTTCCCCCCGTCCAATTATACACTTGGTCACGCCCAGACTCAACACAAGTTCGTTGATATATTTTAGCGGGTCAGTCTTTAAGAAATGGAGACAGCAGCCAAGTGTAGAAAAGAGCAGCAGAACATATGAGCTTTTATTCAGACAGTAAGTAACGAGATACCTAAATAGTAGATGACCTTAACTTAGTATAGAAGGCATCATACCATGGCTTGGTTTGTTCTTAAGAACGTCAATTAACTGTTGATATTTGCACACCCACGAAGTAGGCTAGGCGAACGTCAGTTCCGGTTTTTGAAAATTAACATTACATTCACGTGAATATCGTCCCGCCGAGTTCGTTGGACCCCCCCCCCAATGTCTATACCATGGTTACGCTATTGTAAACACGGTATATAAGGAAAGCATTTTAGATTTGAATTTGAACAGGATAGATTTTACCATGGATCATGGACAGAAATTGTAAACGTAAATGGTAAATGGCGCACTTATATAGCGCTTTTATCCAAAGTGCTTTACACTGTGTCTCATTCACCCTTTCTCACACACACCAATGGTAGCAGAGCTGCCATGCAAGGTGCTTTCTTGCCATCGGGAGCAACTTGTGGTTCAGTGTCTTGCCCAAGGACACTTTGGTATGTGGAGTCACATAGGCCGGGAATCGAACCACCAACCCTACGATTAGTGGACAACCCGCTCTACTACCTGCATCACAACCGCCCCGGTTCAACTTATGTCAGCAAATAAGAAAACAATACTGTGAGTATAACAAATCATGTGACTGAGATATTGCCTCCTAAAGCTGCTGAAAAAGGATCTTTGAAAAGAGAGCAGGAAATTGATACACTTATGATTGCTGTGCTGTCCTGTCTGGTAAAGAAGTCTTTCCAATTAGAAGACAATTATCAGGACAATTTAGTGATTATTGCTTTTGAGCATTACTACAGTATGTGCACTGTTTCTACCTCCACGTGTACTTCCCTGTTTGGTACAGATAATACAAGCAGTATTACTACAGTTATAGTATACAGTAGCGCTCGGTAATGGGGGGAATGGGGACAACGACAACAAAATGTGCCATAACAGATTTGTTACCATCATACTGTCTGGTGGAAAAGTGCCAAATACTGATGCTGGCTAATGTGTGGTCAGATGTGATAATACATGGTAGATGTCTTTCACCTAAGCTGATCAATCATTAAGGACCATAACGAAGATTGGAAAAATATCTAGCAACTGCCCTCCGTCTATGGTCCATGGTCCCATGATCCATGGACCAGTATCATCAGAATAACAAGCAGCTTCTAAAGGGATGGATTACAAAAATGTCTGAACTTCTTTGGCAGACACCATGAGAAGCTGATGCTGCTGGAGAAGTCTGTTCTGGAGTATCATATGCTACAAAAGTCATATTGTAGTGTCTTCACTCCCACTTTGTCCTGGTTATTTCATTGACATGGAGTCATTGTGACATTCCGTCGTCATGGTGTTGTTTGCTTCAAAGAAAAAACTGTGAATTGGACGAGTTTCGCGCCATCCACTGAGAAGCTATCAAGAGTTCTGCTCAATCACTCAAGCATGTGTTGTGGCACATGTGTTCAGACGTGTTCAGACTTTGTGAAAATAGAGTACTCAGTTCAGATCTGGTTTCATGAAATGAAAAGGCAGCACTCTGTGCGCCTTCTGTAACTATAATGTACTGTAGCACTGAAGAACTGAATTAGCATAACAAAATAGCAAGTTGTCGATAGCATGATGAAGCTTGATCTAGTGCAGGACAGTGATATTGGTGTTTACTTTTTACACCTGGCTGAGATGTTTAGTGACCTAAGAGTACCTCAGGTACTTTGAGCGTGTTCTTTTCAGATTTAGTGATCCTTGCGGCCATGGTCTTTGATGCGATGTGAAGTAAGGAAGGATGAATTGAAAAAGCCACATTTAATTATATTTGACTCTAGCAACATCTCGTATTCATTTCTATTATTCATCTCGTGCTGGTACACACACTGAGAGAGGAACCTTTTTTTATTATTCATTAGCAGCACTGATTTCGGATGTCCTTATGCCTGTCTGAATCCCACAGTATGAGTGGTTTAGGCTGTAAGATATCCATTTCTCCCATGAGTGAAGCTGTCACGTCCAGTGTGTCTCAGCTCTGCTTGACTTGTGACGAAAGTTCGTGCGTTGCCCCTCCACAGGAAACCATGTAATCTGACCAAGGTCTTCTGGGATTTCTAAGTGTGAATAGTGAGAATGAAATCACAGCTGACAATCAAGTACCAGATTTATGAGTGGGATATTTCATGTGACCGGCTGACATCGTGACATGTGACATTTTCAAATAAACATGACAAATTATTATTAAAATCATTGTTTTGTTTAGTGAGAAATAATCGCAGTACACATGAAACCATTTAGACACAGTACACGTCCAACACAGTGGTCCAAAAGCATGTGGAGGGGTTATGTTTGTTAGTTTACATAAATATGGCTTAACCATTGTGTGTCGATTTAAAAAAGTTACACATACGTCCAAAGAGGACAAAAATGTCTATGTCTGTAAAAATATTATATACCCTTTAAATGCTGGTTTGTTTACATAATGCCACATGTGGGGTTTTTTTTAATGACAAAAATAAAAATAGTAATTATTTTCCATGTACTAAATGCTAAGCATTTTTTTTTTACCTTTGATTATTACAGTCTTTGATAGGTCAATGATTAATTAATTAAAACCTACCACTCAGGTCCATAACGGACAAAAATGTCCATGTGAAAAAAATATTAATTACTATTATTAATTAATAATATTTTTTTCCACTTTCACTGACTTCAAATTTTTACCAGCATCAGTTCTGATCATAATGACCAAACATCCATTCATTTTCAGAATTTTAACTCTTTAAACACGGGTTTCGTTACATAATGCAAAAATCTTCAAAGCTCAAGAACCTTCTTTGACTCGTATACATGTTGTGCGATTTGTGATTTCCAGTACAATATCATTTCAGTTCAAACTGTTCACACACACATAACATTTTCAGTGCAAACATACAAACCACGTCTCTGATATCCATACAAACACACCAACACAATTATAGCTGCACCATTTATTCAGTTGGTCTGCAGCGCTTTATAATAGAGCAGAATCAGGAAAAAAAAGAATAAATAAAAAAATAAATAAAAGAAATAGCATGTACAGATGCATCTCAAAAAATTTGAATATCATGGAAATGTTCCTTGGGGGCGCACGGTGGCTTAGTGGGTAGCACATCTGCCTCACACTTCCAGGGTCCGGGGTTCGAGTCCCGCCAGGGCCATGTGTGTGCGGAGTTTGCATGTTCTCCCCGTGTGTTGGGGGTTTCCTCCGGGTACTCCGGTTTCCTCCCCAGTCCAAAGACATGCATGTTAGGCTGATTGGCGTGTCTGTAGTGTGTGTGAGTGTGATTGTGCCCTGTGATGGACTAGCACCCTGTCCAGGGTGTACCCCGCCTTGTGCTCGATGCTCCCTGGGATAGGCTCCAGGTTCCCCCGTGACCCTGAAAAGGAGTAAGCGGTTGAAGATGGATGGATGGATGGAAATGTTCCTTTATTTCCCATAATTTAATTCAAAAAGTGTGACTTTCATATGTTCTAGATTCATTACACATAAAGTGAAATATTTCAAGACTTTTTTGTTTGTTTGTTTTAATCTCGATGATTACGGCGTACAGCTCATGGAAATCAAAAATCCAGTATCTCAAAATATTCGAAAAAGAATTTATAATACAGAAATGTCGACCTGAGAAGACTCAGATCAGCGAATTAACTCAAAACACCTGCAAAGGTTTCCTGAGGCTTTAATCTCTCAGTCCGCTTCAGTAAACACAACCACAATCGATTTTCAGGTGAAACTCAATTTTGCATTTTAATTGGAAATCAAGGTCCCAGAGTCTGGAGGAAGAGTTACATTTACATTTATTCATTTAGCAGACGCTTTTATCCAAAGCGACTTACAAATGAGAGCACACTCACACACCCATGGTAGCAGAGCTGATATGCAAGGTGCTAGCTTGCCATCGGGGGCAACTAAGGGTTCAGTGTCTTGCCCAAGGACACTTCGGCATGGGATCACCCGGGCCGGGATTCGAACCACCAACCCTACGAATAGTGGATTAGTGGACAACCCGCTCTACCGACTGAGCCACAGCCGCCCGAGTTGGGTTTGACTACAGTATCAAGAGTTGTGGTTAATCAAATCAACTAAATAAATTCCATCCAATTAGTTCCGCAAATGTCTCGGTCAGAACGGTGCAGATGAACTGCCACCTGTAATTTATGCTTTTTGCCCTTAAATTCAGTTTTGAATGGCACCAACAGAGATTTATGCACATCCTGGTGAATATACCTCACATTTACTTCCCAACACCTTTCTAATGCCTTGTCAAGTTCCTTGTCAAGGATCAGAGTCTCTGGGCCACCTCAGTCCACCAAGGCCTGATGTATAGCCCCTGACACTCTGCATGACACTTCCTGGTTGGTAGATGGCTGTGTGATTGCTGACAACAGGAGCATCTGACCCACTTGCATTTGGGGAAGTCTTCTCAGAAGTGCCCCAGCTCTCTGCAAACAGACCTGCCCAGGTTCCATCCCAGCTCTCTGAAGATCAGCTGTGGAACCCTGAGTAAGAGAGGGTAGAAGATAAAGAGACAGAAAGGTGGGAGGTTTTATATGGCTGGCGTGCAAGCTTCCATCTCCTGGCATCTTCTGGTGAGTCCTGCAGTAGTCTTCTTGTTCCATAAAGTAGAGGTGATGGGGCTTGTGTTCCCTAGGCTTGTGAATGCACATACCGTATGTGGTTCTCTGCATGATGGATTGCGTCATTCATAAATCTAGGCTGGTGACACTGGAACCTCATGGCTGTTCCAGCGCTATGTCGGGTGATGAACTGCCCCAGCTCCACTCGCTTAACAAACTTCTCTGAAGGAGTTGAGCCTCTGACCAAGGGCAAGAGCCTGGTCCCCTTCTTCCACAGTCAGCTCCCCGAGGCATCAACTTTGCCATCAAATTCAACCTGCTCCAGAACAGTTCTTTTCACTGTCAGGTTGTCCAACTGGCTCTCAGGGAGCAAACTGTAAGCTTCCTAGTCAGCAGAGCTTGGATCCAGAAGCCTCACTCATCCAAAGGAAATCCACAAACCAAGGTCATACCCTAGGAAGTATATTGTGTAGACTATACTTACAATTAAAAGAGTATATAACCTATTTTAATAGGTTTTTTCCAAAACATTATAAACTCTCTTCATATGGATAATTCTCCCGAGTCCCTATATACCCTATTTGAAAATGTATAACCCAAAAAGGTCATTCCCTCCGTGG
>JAFFST010048282.1:58870-76258 GCA_022414735.1 Noturus placidus | reverse complement strand
AGAACCTATGTCACACCCCTCTTCATCTCCCTCCACTGGCTTCCTGTAGCTGCCCGCATCAAATTCAAGGCCTTGACGCTCACCTACAAGACCTTGTCTGGAACAGCACCCTCCTACCTCAACTCTCTGCTGAAGGCTTATGTTCCATCACGTAATCTGCGATCGATTAGCGACCGACGTTTAGTAGTTCCTATAGATCGCGGCACAAGGTCCCTTTCCAGAACCTTCACACTAACTGTGCCTCAGTGGTGGAATGAACTTCCAACCTCAATCAGGACTGAAGATTCACTCACCATCTTCAAGAAACAGCTAAAGACCCACCTCTTTCGTCAACACCTAACCATCTCATAAAAAAAAATAAATAAATAAATAAATAATTTTGCACTTACACCTCGACTCTGCGCACGTTGCTTCTTCTAGTACTCAATTAATAGATCTTGTATAGTAGCACTACTTGTATTGTTCCCTGCTTGATATCACTTTGCTTGTATCTCTCATTTGTAAGTCGCTTTGGATAAAAGCGTCTGCTAAGTGAATAAATGTAATGTAAATGATTCATTTAGCAGACGCTTCACAAATGAGGAAATACAAACAAAGTGGAGAACAATACAAGTAGTGCTACCATACAAGATTTTTTATTTGATTTCTAGAAAAGCAACGTGTGCAGTGTGGAGGTGTAAGAGCAAGGATAATGTGAGGGTTGGCGTTTTATGGGTTAGTTACGTGCTCACGGAAGAGGTGGGTTGTTTTTTAGTTGTTTTTTGAAGATTCTGCGGTCTAGATTGAGGTTGAAGTTCATTCCACCACTAAGGGATGGTTAGTGTGAAGGTTCTGGAAAGGGACCTTGAGCCACGCTGAGTAGGCACTACTAAGCATGGTTGCTAATCGATCGCAGATTACGTAAGCCTTAAGGAGAGTGTTGAGGTAGGGGGTGCTGTTCCAGATAAGGTCTTGTACGTGAGCATCAAGGCCTTGAATTTAATACGAGCGGTTACAGGAAGCTAGTGGAGGGAGATGAAGAGGTGTGTGACATGGGTTCTTTTGAGCTGGTTGAAGACGAGGCGTGCTGCTGCATCCTGAATCATCTGAAGGGGTTTGTTGGAGCTGGCTGGGAGTCCCGAGAGTCGTGCATTTCAATAGTCCAGTTTTGATATGACAAAAGGATGTTTGGTGAGATAAGATAGGGTCTGATTCTTTTAATGTTATACAGAATGAACCAACAGGACCGTGCAAGTTTGATATTTTTTATTATACTCAATCATTTTATTTATTCATTCATATTCTAAGCTCGGTTTATATTTTTGGGCCACGTACAGTACTTTTGTCATGACATGTTGGCTCACAATTCCCGAACCACAGGAATTCACAATCAACCTAGAAAGAAAAAAACAGATCGCAATCCAGTTGAACATTATAAACAGCCCTCTCCACTGCCATCATCAAAACAACCCCCTGAGAGAAAATCATTTAGAAGATTGGTGTTTCATCCCTCTAGTATAGTTGTAGAATCTATTCCAAGGCACATTGATGCTGTCCAAATCACCACTTTATTTACAAAGTCAGCGGAACCTGTGCTCTATGCTTTCACTTACACGTTGCGTTCCTTTTGTTTTTTCACGTTTTGCCCATCTCTCAAAAGATGATCTCAAAAATCATTGAAAGATCCACACCTCCACATAACGTGTATATGGAAAGTGTGGTATTGATTTCAGCTGATGTAAAGCAGATTATCTTCAAGACTCTCAAGTATGGGGCTTTAAATTCCTTTCAATCGGCTATACGGAGATTTTTTTAAATGTCACAGCTATTGCGCAAGCATTCGATTGGTTCCTTCCTCATACACAAATCCTCAAACACAACTCCATACAGTTTAAATTCTAGCAAAAGTTGTATTTTGTTTTTTTTTGTTTTTATTAATGTAACTATGTGATAGATATATGCTGTGGCTGTGATAGATATATTGGGCGGCTGTGGCTCAGTCGGTAGAGCGGGTAATCCACTAATCGTAGGGTTTGTGGTTCGAATCCCGGGCCGGGTGATCCCATGCCGAAGTGTCCTTGGGCAAGACACTGAACTCTAAGTTGCCCCCAATGGCAAGCTAGCACCTTGCATGGCAGCTCTGCTACCATTGGTGTGTGAGTGTGTCTCATTTGTAAGTCGCTTTGGATAAAAGCGTCTGGTAAATGAATAAATGTAATGTAATGTAATATGCTGACGTTGTGTAGATTGAGTTATTATTGGTGAAAAAACGATTGCGTAAATCAACGTTTCATAAACTTTTCATTTATGTTTCACCATTGTGTCTACCTCGTATTGGTGGCTGTTAGATACGTGTCTTGGCAGAGGTCATAATCTGAGAATGAAACAAACATTTCTGTCACTGCCAGTACGTTATGTCACATGAGCACATTTACATTTATTCATTTAGCAGACACTTTTATCCAAAAAAAACTTACAAATGAGAGCACACTCACACACCAATGGTAGCAGAGCTGCCATGCAAGGTGCTAGCTTACCATCGGGGGCAACTTAGGGTTCAGTGTCTTGTCCAAGGACACTTCGGCATGGGATCACCCGGAACCACCAACCCCACGATTAGTTGAAAACCCGCTCTACCGACTGAGCCACAGCCGCCCGCACATCACGTGATGGCTTCTACGACCACCAATTCCTCGACAACTCAACAACAAAAAGAAGTTTTGTCTGGGACAACAAAATCAGACTGAAAATCACACACTGTACTGCTAGCGTAACACAAATTCGGAACAAACTCTGAACATAATTCCTGAAACCTTTTCTTCACTTTAGCACGATGAAACTCAATTTCCACACCATTCTCGTCGAGTACTATAAGCACTATCAAGCTCAACTGTAGCTCCTAGTTCTAAAGTGCTGCAATTTGGGCACATGGATGAAAAAGTACTCAGGTGAGCTGTTTACTATGTTTGCTAAGTCAAGCCGAAGGTCCAGAGGCGAAGATAGTGGTAGAGGAAGAGAGGATGTGGTCAGTGAAGTGAAAGAAAAGCTGCAAGACAACACACCACCGAAGACGTGCGACGATTATTAATTATGTCCTCATTTGTGGAAAGCCAGACAAAGCATACAGACAAACCTGGGCTGCTTCTACATAGCTTTCAATAATCAGGACATAGAGACAGAGAAGATTATCTGTGTCCTTCTTTCGTCTTTTGTTTTTGTATGTCAATGCAGGTCGAAACAGAAAATACACTTTTAATACTTTTAATACAGAGTGGACAGGCCGCTGGCTGATGATGCCATAGACATTAAACTGAAACACAATGAATACGTACTTTTATTCTCGGTCTCTAATGGTTGTATTCTTTTTATAGAAATATTTGTGTGTAACCGATTGGCGTGTCTAAAGTGTCCATAGTGTATGAATGTGTGTGTGGTTGTGCCCTGCGATGGACTGGCACCCTGTCCAGGGTGTACCCCGCCTTGTGCCCGATGCTCCCTGGGATAGGCTCCAGGTTCCCCGTGACCCTGAAAAGGAGTAAGCGGTTGAAGATGGATGGATGGATAGAACCTTTTTTTTCTTCTCAGGAAGTGTTCTATTGTGTGTTTTTTCAGTTGTTCTTGCATCCATTTCACATGGTTCGGGTCATTTGCATATTTGATAACCGCGTATTATGTCACCTTCCTGGTCAAGTAGTTGCACTGGACTGGTGTACTTGAAGGCAAAGCTTGATTACGAGAAACGTTCACATGTTTTTGTGGATTTGTATTTTGAAAACAGGGGTATGATTTTAGAAATCGTGTTTTAGCAGGAGTAATGTATTCCAGAACGACACACAGAAGAAGTAATCTTTTATTTTACAGTGTTTTATAGCTGGAAACGGTCCCAGGGAGAAAAGAAGACTGTGTACATGACTGCAGCACACAACCTGTGAACTCTGTGTCATTCTGTATATAGTCATCACTGACCTTGTACAAGTGTGATATCTGTAGCGAGATTTATCCTCTTGTGTGCTTTGAAATGTATTACACTACCACTAAGCATAATATACAGAATAGTACCGAGAGATAATATATATATATATATATATATATATATATATATATATATATATATATATATATATATATATTTGCTGTTAATTCAGTCGCCTATTTGGTTATGTTTAATACGAATAATCCAGATTTGTAAAAAATAAGCACCACTATGTGAAAAAAACATACAAATACATGCAGTACATGTGAAAAATACGTATGCGGTCACATTCGAAGGGAGTCTGCGATGGATATTTTGCTGCTGTGATGCACTGTTTTTATGCTTTATGAAAAATGGTCAAAGCAACAGACAGACTGTTTGTTTTTTGTTTTTTTGGGTTTGTTTTTTTGTTTTTTTTGGGGGGGGGTCGTATAAATGGTCCTGTCTAAGTATAACAATTTATTTTTATTGATATTAAAATACATTATATGGCCAAAAGGGTATATGGGCATCTGACCGTTGAACATCCCATTGCAAAACCATGGTCATTATTATGAAGTTGGTCTCCCCTTTGCTGCTATAACAGCCTCCAGTCTTCTGGGAAGGCTTTCGACTTTGGCTGTGGGTATTTGTGCACATTCACCCACAAGAGCACCGATGTCCAGAAGGAAGGCCTGGGACAGAATTGGAGTTGCAGTCCATCCTAAAGGTGTTCAGAGGGGTTGTGATCAGGGCTCTGTGCAGGCCACTCGAGTTCTTCCAGACCAACTTTAGTGAACCATGTCTTTATGGATCTCGCTTTGTTCTGGAATATGTCTGGAAAGGAAATTTTAATGGTACAGCATACAAAGAAATTCTGTACAATTGATTGTTTCCAACTTTGTGGCAAGAGTTTGAGGTAACGCCACACATGGGTGTTATGGTCAGGTGTCCACATACTTTTGGCCATATTAAAGAAATGAGGAAACAGTCCCAACAGAATATTTACGTTGACTTTAGTGCAGGGAATTTCTATTTGTTCCGACTGCAAATAGTGCTCCTGATTTTATTGCCTTGTTGTTGCTTATTTATGTTCAAGCTCAATTTTATTAAATAAAACATCACTGCATAGCAAACAAATGCATGAATTAAGATATTTTCTCATTTGAAGACACCTAGCCCTAATTACAATGTCAAATAAATATTATGTGTGTGTTCACAGAGACCCAAACAAGCCGGTGCCCCAGGACACCAAGTTCATCCACACAAAAGCCAACCGCTTCGAGGAAGTGGCCTGGTCCAAATACAACCCTCAGGACCAGCTGTACCTGCACATCGGGTTGAAGCCACGTGTTCGTGACCACTACCGTGCTACTAAGGTGGCCTTCTGGAAGCATCTGGTGCCACACCTGTACAACCTGCATGACATGTTCCACTATACGTCAACCACTACACGAGTGCCACCCCCTGAGACCACGCAGAACTCACTGGCCACCAAGCGGCCTAATGGCAAGACATGGCCTTTCAACACCAAGCGGCCACCCATGTCACCGGCTTACAACAGTGAGAGTGGCACAGAACGGCGGAACAGCGCGGATAACGATGAGACCGGGCCATTGCTCGTCGAGAACGCACGTGACTATTCAACCGAGTTGAGTGTCACCATCGCTGTGGGTGCCTCCCTGCTCTTTCTCAACGTGCTCGCCTTCGCTGCACTTTACTACCGCAAGGACAAGCGCCGCCAGGAGCAGAGGCCTCAAGGCAGCCCGTCTCGTTCCAATGCCAACTCCAATATCAATGGCACCAACGTCGAGGATGAGATCGCATCACTGCAAGTGAATCAGTGTGACGCCACACCAGCTGGAGAGGCACTACCGCTCACCGCGCTTCCCGACTACGCGCTGACTCTGCGCCGCTCACCTGATGACATCCCTCTCATGACGCCCAACACCATTACCATGATCCCCAACTCGCTGGTGCCCATGCCCAACCTGCACCCATATAATACCTTCACAGCCGGCTTTGGCACAACCGGTCTTGCCCACTCACACTCCACCACCCGTGTATAGCTTTAAGGAGGGTGCAGAAGAGTATTGGGTTTTGTACGAATATCACAGTTATGGAAAAGGAAAAAAAAAAGAAAGAAAGATTTTGAATAGACATTTTGTCACAGGCAGTTGCTTTCTGAATGTCAATTGGATCTGGTTGTGAACTCCACGTTCCCTTCCAACGGAACAAGCAATCCGAGCAGTATTTTTTTCTAATGATCATTTTAAAAATGGGGGGACAACCTTTTTAAGAAGACTGGGCAGTTATTGGCAACACTCTTTTTTGAATAATTAACAAAAAATGAAGAAAAGTGCTTTTTATTTCCCATTTCGTTCTCGTGTGGGAAACACATTTCAAAACAATGGCCTCTCAGATCACATCTGCATAATATGTGTACCTTTTGTTTTTCTCATCAATGCCTTACACGAGAGCTTGATTTTTAGTTTCGTCCTTTTTAATCTTTCAGTGACATGGGCGTGCCTGGATCTTATTTAGCCTGAACGATTGGATTCATGAAAAATAAGAAAAGAGACATGTTGAAAATGTGTCGAGAATTGAAGCAATCCAGACCAGCTTTTTTCATTTGCATATACTCATATATGGTTTTACCTTTTTTTCCCCCTTATTTCCAGTAATAATAATTTGTCTGATCCCGACTCTGTCATGAGACAAGACTGAAGATACAGACTTTACTGTGAGTGTTTTGTTAAGAGAAAATTGCGTATTTTATGACAAAATGAACTATGTTCATGAAATGCACACTTACACATGACTGCGCATCTGTACGTGTGCGTTTGTGTTTGTGTGTGTGTGTGTGTGTGTGTGTGTGTGTGTGTGTGTGTGTGTGTGTGTGGGTGTGCGCGTGCACATTTACCCTATTTTTTGGTTGAACATTGTGTCTTTGGGGTGGGACATGGAGGGCTTCTTTACCATGTTGATGATTTTCACCAGTAGTGTTTGAGCTGCGCCTCTGAAAAATAGCACTTTTTGTTCTTTAAAAAAAAAAAAAAAGTTATATATGTCTAATTTTGCTTAAGAATTACAAAAATAAATATATTATTTTACATGTAAAAGATAGCTTAATATTCAACTGAACTAACTGACATGATTCCACTGACTTTGTAAGGTTCCTCCCAGCCAGCAGGAGATGGTGGCCTCTATACACTGAATAACATTAGTTCAGTGTAGACCTGTGTTTCTTTAAATATAAATATAAATATAAATATGAGTATATATATATATATATATATATATATATATATATATATATATATATATATGCATACATACATATATGTATAGGGCTTTTATGAAGATTGTACTCCCATTGATCTCAATATATTAATGACCATTATTACTAGATTAAAAGCATCAAGATCCAGAAAGTAGAGGGATTAGTGTTTGTACTAGTCAAATTCTCAACACCATAATCCCAGGCCACACCAATTGTCTTTTTAACAGCTCTATATGTATATTTATGTATCAATATATTTAATATTTATTTATGTATACCCGATGTATACATGCTGATTGTGCCATGTGCCAAATTAAATCATAAAACTGGAGAAGACATGTTGCAAAAACACATTATTTCTCATCCAGGCGTCCTCTGATTTATTCTACTCAATTTCACTGCATCAGATTGTATTAGTTTCTGGTCAGACTGTCAAAACAACCTGCTTATACCGTCAAATGCTGTTCCGAACGGAGAGGAAAACATCCTGGCAGCTCTGGCAGCCGAGATCAAAGGAAAAGAAGGAAGGAAGTCAGTGGTCCAAAGACGGGAATTTGTATTAAAGGCACACAAGGTTCAGACAGTTGTTTTAACCAATTGGATCTCATTGATAGTCATTAATAGAGATGTGGGGTTACCGAAATCAAGCTGAGCATGGGGTTCTCAGTCAGTAATGCACTTGTGCTCGTACACCTTAATAACATCATCCTGCTCTTCATCACAATTCAATCTCTTGAATTGACAGATTTTAAATGTACTGCATTAAAGATTAGTGGATAAATTTGGCAGACATGCTCACAGAGATGTTCTACTCATCGGCATCTCCATTCTGGTATACACTGTGCTCTCTTATTGTGCCAGTCTACTTTTATGTAGTATATTAACTAGAATGTACACAAATAACTCTTTTCGGAATGCAATTTATTTATTTATTTATGTATTTATTTATTTATTTTGCCCAATTAGCCCTGCGGACTGAAGCAAAAAAAATTTTTTTAATTAATTGTGAGCCATCAAAGCTTGTAATTTAAAGTTGGTGAGTAAATTAGTGCAACTCCTAAGGAGGAACTTCTAAGGATGAAGTCAACACTCAAAAAGAGGAACCAACCCTCTTCTAGGAGTCGACTTGGTTTAGAGATTAGAAAGCACGATTTACTACGCTGTTAACGTTCTTTTAATGAGCAGAAAGTTTATACGAAGACCACCGTGTGAAGCTCCGGCATCATTTCTTTTGACCAGCAGAATCGTGGCAATTAGAATGTGGCTCTCCTTCAGGGTCCTCACAACATGAGGATTAGATGCTTCGTCTCATTGGAATACCTTCAAGCAAGCAGCAGTTGGTCAGAGCATGGAGGTCAAATGCTTCCTAGAATCAATATCATGCTCTGCAGGATCGTCCTTAGAATTAAATATTTCAGATAAGAAGCACCTGGGAACCCATTGCTGAACAGAAACTAATTGCAGATTTTGCATTATTCTTTACATAAGTTTATCTGTACTTGGTTGGTTTGGAGCACTCAGTTCAGGTTCATTTGTTTAAAATAACCAGTATGTCATTTATGCTACGGTTATTTTTAAATCCTGTATATAATAGCCACAGTTAAGCTTCGCAAAGTCTGCCAGTGCTACTCCCTGCTGCATAGCACACACTATTCATACAGCTCCCTGCTGATACAATGACCTGTTTGCACACACGAGTTATTGCATTCCATACAGCAACAGTGTGAGTGGGTGTCATTGGATCTATTTATTTGCGGTAGAGTATATTGTTGTAAAGAGAATGTAATGACACAGGGACCATCACCAATTTCATACGAAACCATGGTTCACAGCAAGACACAGCTCAGAGCTTTTTTTCCACCCAGGAGCAGCATGTGAAAACAGGATATTAAGAGAGTGCAAAACCTGAGTAGACCATGACGCTGACGCTGAGGAAGGCAGGACACCCTTCTCAACTCTAGGCAATGGCAGATTGCCTAAAGGTTTGATCGAGAATAGCTTGAGCGAATTCGATGAAGCATCTAATCCCCACATTGTGAGCTGTGGCTCACTGTGCTACCCTGGAGGACTAGGCAGAACTGTGAAACTGGATGTTTTTCTAGCGTGATTGTTGTCCAGGAAGTTGCACTGGCATGCTCTCGATGCTATATCAAAAACTCTTTCTCTCTGTTTCTGACAAAACATTCTGCTTCATTGCTGAGCTGTTCATTTTTTCCCTCATTTTCGTTTGCTTTGGCCCCATGCATTAACCTGGATTATTTTAGGATTTGCCTTGTCTAAACCAGATTAATAAGCAAACACTTGGTTACACTTAACTTGATTGAAGTGAAGTGATATTTTCTACTCTACTAATCTGTGTAGCATCTTCTGTACTATTTTGAATGAACGTGAAACCCCCATCATTTGTTAGTGCTTCTCTCTTTTTTCTTTTTTTTTCTTTCTTTTTTTTTAAAGTGTAAAAACAGTAGTTTGGTTAAGAACAGACTCGAGTTGTTCTCATCATTATGTTGCAATTATGTGCATTTCTGTGTAATAGACATTTTCTTTGCAATACAATGGTGGCAATCCACTTAATCATGTAATTCAGTATTTATTGTCTCAGTATCTTTTCATCCTGTTTGTAAGTAACGATGGAAGAAAGGTGGCCGAGTAAATGTCAAATGAATTATGATGATCAGACACTAAGAGAGAAACAGGAAATATGAGCTCATGGGCCAACTGGTGAGGTCTGGTGCATACAAAGAGAAATGTTATTCAACTATATAGTTTTAATATTTAATACGAATTTTAATACGAAGAACTCCATGCAGAGAGGATAGAAGGGGTTAATGCTAACCCTTCACCCCTCCAACACACACACACACACACACACACACACACAATCCTATTACAGTAATACCATCATATCCATTGCAGTCGTTTTTTATTATCATTTTAATGATACCGAGAAAGTACTTTAGATTATTTTATTTTTTTTAAATGTCAGAATCTATGAATATATGACTATTATACTTTGGAAAATGGCCCCATGTCTGCATGCAATCCCAAATATACAGCTGCCTTGCTAACTCCAAACTACGAACGTATAAGCCTAGGTCACAGTTTGTATGGGTAAAGATTTCAATTTTAAAATGTGTAAAGTTTATCATCCCTGTTTTAAAAGGAAATAACAATGTGTAATGTAATCTGCAGGGCTGGAAACCGCACTGAGAAATGAAGTGCAAGTGAAAGTATAGATAATGTGTCAAAATCTTACTCAATTAAAAGTGGATGTATACAGCCGTGTGGTTAACGGATGAAATGAAGTTTATTAAACTGTTAGAAGATGATTTTTTTTGTTTTAAAGCAACTATCCTACAGGTTGTTGGGGTTTTTCTTTTCCTGAAAACACTATTCAGTCTGTGTAAGTTTCGCTGCCTAGCCAAGTAGATTAGCTAAGTGAATCGATGCTAGCCTAACCTGGCACTAGCAAAGAAAACAGGCTAACTCAGTTAATGTTAGAAAATTAGTTAAACACCTCATTTTATACAAGCATTTGCTTAGTCCAGAGGTCGTGCCATCACGTTCATCCTAAAGTACCACACTTATGGCTTATCTTGAAATGCATACAGATAGCTATAGCACTAAGGATATTGTGTAGCATGAGAAGGTCACCATAGATAACAAATTAGCATAATCTCATCACTTGATCAACTTGACTGGATGCTAAAGACAAAGCTATTAAAGGTCAGAGTAAAGGAAAACAGCCATAAAATGAATCTAGTCCAAAAAGTGGAACATTATTAAGGGGTGTCCTGCCTTCCTCAGCGTCTGTGTCATGTCACCCTAGGGGTGTACTTAGTATCTTGTGGCATCATTAAGTTCTGCACAACTATCTATTGGCACACAATATAATAAAATGAAATGCAAACGCATTGGATGTGCTGGATCAAATGCAATTTTAATTGACAAATAATAAGGGTAGAAGCCTTATTGTTAAATTCAATTAATTTAAATAAGTTCATTTTAAAAACTGTATCTTGCTTGTATATTACCTCATATTACATTTGACAGCAAAAAAAAAAAAAAAAAAAAAAAAAACAGTACCTGTTCATTCAGTCCATATTTTCTATCACTGAATATGTCAGGCTTAACGGCGAGTGCTTGTATTTAAAGCCAGTGGTCTAGGTACTAGTGAAACCCCATCTCAGACCTAAACATAAGAAGTTTAAGCACATCCCGAAGACTACTCTTTATATGGCTAACATTCCTTGCATAAATGTTGAACTATTGGACATATGCTATATTTCCAAAAGTTTGTGGACACCTGACGATAACACTCATATGTGTTTATTGAATCATCCATCCCAGATTTAGTCCCGCTTAGCTGTTATAATAACCTGCACACTTCTGGGAAGGCTTTCAGTAGACTTTCGAGTGTGGCTCTTGGGATTTGTTCATTCAGCCACAAGAGCATTAGTGAGATCAGGTGCTGATGTTAGTAGAGAAGCCTGGCATGCAGTCGGTGTTCCAGTTCATCCTCAGTCCATCCCTCAGGGCTCTGTTCAGGCCTTTCTAGTTCTTCCGCTCTAACCTTAACAAACCATGTATTTATGGAGCTGGCTATTGGTGTGATGCTCAAGTGTCCCCATACATGTGATTGAGCTAATGTAAGTGATGAAAAAAATAGTTTTTGGATGTTTTGGTACATTTTAATTGGTTTCGCTACTGATGAATTGCTGAAATACTGAAATTCTACTTAAATTAATAAATGTGAGCTAGTTTACTGGCAGCTGGTTAACAATGGCAGAAGGACATGAGAGTATTTCCAAATTGCATATTCATATTATATATTTATCATTCCTGACATTGTTCTAAATACAAAAATAATCATTAAACAGTGGATTATTCAGCACAGATTGTGTGATGGTTTAAATTTACTTAAAGACCAGACTGAAGGCAAAATGTCTCTGGAACAAAACAAATGACTGTATTATGCGCCTGACAGAACATTACTAATGAAGATATCCAGTGTCTGATTATGTCTCTGGTTCAGAGACTACAAGCAGCTCTTGACTGCAAAGAATTGGCAGACAAGTACCAAGCATAACAATGTTTTCCAAGAGTATTAAGTTCATTTGTCCAATTGTCCCCTGAAAACGGAGACTGCGTGTAAAAACGATTGTGATTTTTACATGCATCATCTATTAACCTAAACGATCTCGGTTTAAAGCTTCCATTTATCCTCATAGTCACGGTTACATTTCCAATATATGGCAGTGGACGACAGAGCCACAACAACAAAAAGTGTTTATTGTGTAATTACTTGTGGATTGCACTGTATTTCACTGTATGTGTCAGGGGTTGTGTTTTTTTTTTTTTTTTTTCCTTCAGAATACTTACATTCGTTTGGATCTCACAGGGTTCTCATATGGCGTATTACCATATGACAAGGACTTGCACTAAGCTTGATAATACTATGTGTTCATTCTCGTCGTAAATGTTAAGTATTCATTATTCATTCTCCATGGGTTTCCTTGAGACTATCCTATTAAATAAAGAAGAAAAATGAGGTCTCTGCATACCATTTCCCAGATCTGCTACTGTTCCTTTTTTTATGTTCCAGTAAGATATTACACCCAGTGGAGGAATCAATCAGCATAGAGTGCATTTGGACTACATATATTTTCTGTTCCTTCAGATCTCGACTGATTTTGAGGCACACCGAGATTCCAATATCTTCTGTCTGTATAGAGGAAGGCAGATAAGGACGCTTGTATTTACATGCTGAATGCATCGGTAGTCATGCATTAGAAATGAAATATCTGCACAGCTATGATGTTTTCATTGTGAAGACTGGAGAAGATACACCTTCATTTGCAGGATTGAGATCCTTGACAATTCATCACGTTATGCAGTGTTTAAACCGAACTGCCACTGCTTCAGCATGTTGCAAAAATGCTTTTAGGTAAATGTTGTCCTTGTAAAAGAAAAAAAAAACCTGTGGCACTAATCCTTCTACGTGGGTGTATCAGGCCAGTGTCCAGCCGTCAAATTTAATACAACCATCTTGTGCACTGCATGCAAACCTGAGCGGCTTGCAGCCTGAGGAGATGGATAATAAAGACACTTTGTTTGGACAATCTAACACTAGGCAGGCAAGAGGAGGCAATAAGAAATCTAGTGCTTCGGTATTAATTAGGCGCACGACCGTTTTCTGCATGATAAAACAATAACAAAGCTGCTTGGACTGGATTGTGCTATAGCACGGTGCAGTGCTCCTTAAGGGACATTGAGCCCAGCTGCTGCATTGACTGGAACAGTAATGATTCTGTCTAGGTGATGAATGGCCTGAAGAAGCCTAAGGAGTGAGACAAACATCTAACAAGCATGCAGAGCTTGCTCTCTCTCTCTCTCTCTCTCTCTCTCTCTCTCTCTCCATTCTCAGCCAATTCCCTGGAGTTTCTCATCAACTTCCAATCTTTCTCTTAAAGATAATTAGCTGTGGCTTTGCATTCACAAGGCCACGTTCCACCTTGAATGGGCTATCAGGCACCAAGTGGAGATATACACTAATTGCATGTGCCACATTGTGCACATTAAAGAGGTCTAACTGCAGGCATGCCATAGAGTATGGAAAGCTAACGACACAGCTAAATCGCATTAACCTTACCTACTGTAGGTAATGACCCAGATGTAGTTACTGCACCGTAAAGGAACAATAAACGCATTCTATAATATCACTGCATTTTATGCTCTGGGGGGACAACAATTGTAAAGCCAAGCACCTTCTATCAAAGAGATATCGAGGAAATGATAGTATTGTTCCAGCAATGTAGCACAGTAGCATGATTATTGTGTACATGGCGGTTTTCTAAATAAATAATAATGATGTTTTTAAATTAAAAGACTAGAGTAGATCATATGTTCTCCCTTTCCCTTGTCTATGTTGCAGTTTGTGTATGGGAGGGGTAGGGATGGATGGTGTCTTTGGTCTCATGCATCATCCACTATTTAAACTAATAATGTGTTTTATCTGTGTGCGGACAAACTGAACCGTTTGCACCTTTGGGAGAGGAGAACTATTTTATTGATGAACACACATTTCAGGAACTACTTCTGCCACTATTAATTTATTCACTGAAAACTAAAATTGATGTTCACTATAAACAACCCCTTACAGGCTTTTTTTATTTTCAGGATTTTATATATTTAGTCCTATATGTGAATGGGATGAAAATGGCATTGCTCTGATTCTTGGGAATAGATATAGCCATTGGGTATAAACATCCAGCTGTGTACAATTAGCAGAGCTTTAAGAGATACTGCAAGGTTGTTGAGTTAAAGCATGATAACTGTCAGGTAATTACTACCTTGGGTTCCCCTGTTCCATCAGTATTATCTCATTATGGCAACTGACTTTTATTGTTATTTTCTAAGTGTTGGAATGAAGGCGTTATACCATCCTATGGGTAATAATGATGGTTACAAAGTATCAACCAGATAATACTACACTGTGCTAGAACTGGCTCTCCATTCTGTCTAAAAGTGTTTCTAAAGAGCTGCATCAGCAACAGTTGACCATGAGATGGCAGTAATAAAATTGTAGCCAGATATTTAGTCATAAATATTTTTTTCCCCCACAATTGTAGAGGTTTCCTTCAGTTTTCTGCATCTCTAAAGCAGGTTGTCTTTTTTAATCTCGAAGGTGCACTTGTCTCTTCCAGCCCTTACTAGTGTCATATCAGTCTGTTTCTTATTAATGTCAGAGCACAGAGGAGCTGGTTCTTTAATACATCAAAGATAAGGTAGTGATTAATTTTTAATGAGGCCAACGGACATGAAAGCTGTTCTTTTAAGTCTTAAAAAGACCATGGCATGCTTCCTGTTTTAAACAAGGCCTCCAGATAAATGAATGTAGTGTGGACATACTATAGTCTGTATGTCTGTGTCCTGTAGTCGTTTGTTTATTGATTACAATTTTGTCCAATTTAATTATCACCAATAAAATGACCACATTTCTTCAAACACAGCCGAAATGCTGATGACAGTGATGTATTGTGGTTATTTATTTATTTGTATGTTCTGATCTGTAAATTATACATTGAAATTCATGTCCAGTCAGGTGCATAAGTATTTGGACAGTGACAGGAATTTTGTAATATTGCCTATGTACACCACCACAATGGATTTGCATCTAAGTATTATAAAAAAAATAATCCTAATATTTATAATTATGTAAGTTTGTGCAATTACTTTTGAGCCTGTGAATATGGAGGGACTAATTTGGAATTGATTTAATGCAATAATAATTATACCTCTTGAATTAACACTGAAAGTTTACACTTCAATCACATGGTGATTGCTTCATTTCGATTCCATTGTGGTGGTGTACAGAGGGGAAACAATATTCAACTGTGTCGCTGTCCAAATACTTATGGACCTGACTGTATAACCAAATACTTATGGACCTGACTTTAGGGCGGCTGTGGCTCAGCGGGTTGGCGGTTCGAATCCCGGCCCGGGTGATCCCATGCCGAAGTGTCCTTGGGCAAGACACTGAACCCTAAGTTGCCCCCGATGGCAAGTTAGCACCTTGCATGGCAGCTCTGCTCCCATTGGTGTGTGAGTGTGCTTTCATTAGTAAGTCGCTTGTAAATGTAAAAATGTAAAATGATATTTCTGTAAAGCTGCTTTGAGACAATGTACCATTGTAAAAAGCGCTATACAAATTGATAAATTAAATTAAATTAATTAAATTATAACTAACACTAAACTGCTTCAATTCTGACTCCCATGTAACAGGCATTAGTATGTCAAGAATTTGTATGTTAACAGTTTAATGGATATTTAATGGATGTTTACAGTTTAATGGATACTATACACTATTTAGGGCGGCTGTGGCTCAGTCGGTAGAGCGGGTTGTCCACTACTCCACTAACCATGGGGTTGGCGGTTCGAATCCCGGCCCGGGTGATCCCATGCCGAAGTGTCCTTGGACAAGACACTGAACCCTAAGTTGCCCCCGATGGCAAGTTAGCACCTTGCATGCAGCTCTGCTACCATTGGTATGTGAATGTGCTCTCATTAGTAAGTCGCTGTAAAAATGTAAAATGATATTTCTGTAAAGCTGCTTTGAGACAATGTACCATTGTAAAAAGCGCTATACAAATTGAAAAATTATTAAATTATTATTATTAAATTATTATTATTTCTAAGATACACTAGACGGTTGATTATATGGTGCATAGTGTACAGTATGTGTACAGTATGTCATTTGGGGCACAGCTATACTCTGTGCAGGTGTTGGGGGGTCGAATACTGCCCCTGCCCTGTGTGTTCAGGGCTTGCATGTTCTCCCCGTGCTTCGGGGATTTCCTCGGGTTACTCCAGTTTCCTCTCCAGTCCAATGACATGTGCTGTAGTTTGATTGGTATTTCCAAATGTAGGCAGATGGGTATTTCCAAATTGTTCATAGTGTGTGATTGTGCCCTGTGATGGGTTGGCACCCCGCCCATGGTGTGTCCCCCGATCTAGTTCCCTGAGATAGGCTCCAGGCTCCCGGTGACCCTGTGTGGGATAAGCGGTACAGGAAATGGATGGATGGAACTTTCCTTAACTGTGTTAGTACTGCCTTAGTCAGCTTTGATACTAGAGCTACTAACCTAATTATCCAGCTTAAAGACACAGCTCACTTAGTTATCACAGCTCACCTATTAGCTTGCTCACCAATTAATTACTCTAATTAGTAGGCATGAAGAGAAGGAAATCACTGAACTGTGCTAGATTAATTACATTAATAATAATGTGTTCCCACTGAATGTTCATCCTCTCATCATCTCCTGCATTTTTATGAACCCTTTCAGGGAAACCCAATGCTGTTAACAGACCATTTTGATGTCGTTTTAATTAGGCAATCAATTGAAAATGGTCCATGATATTTCTTTTGACTTATTGTATATGCAGTTTGCACACACAAAAAGCCTAATGCCTGAGAGTGGATTTGCAATGTTAAAGGGTAGAGGAACAGAATATGAATGTAATTTATATATAATATAAATATGGATGTAAGTAATATGAATGTGAACGTAATTTATATATATATATATATATATATATATATATATATATATATATATATATATATATATATATACACACACACACACACACACACACACACACACACATATAT
>JAFFST010048282.1:47253-58529 GCA_022414735.1 Noturus placidus | reverse complement strand
ATGATCGTGACCAAAACAACAGGCAGCCTTCCCAGATTTTCCCCCACATTGCAACGCTGAACACTGTGGTACAGTTTTCTTTCAGTTTCACCTGAGTAGCAAACTAGGAACTTAGTGGTTTCTGTTATGAAATTTGGTTTTATTTCCTGTAACAACAGCTTTCAAACATGCATATACAATAGTGTCAGTGTTGCTTTGTACTAGACAACTTATATACAGAGAAATGGATGTGCCTTAGGATCCCCCCCCCCCCTTCCCAGAATCTTGTTTATGCAGGATTTAATTGCAGCAGTCATTATCATTTTTCCCCCAAGGAGGCAGGTTGGAGAAAACACCCTGAACACAGTGTCTTTAAACAAACAAACAGAAGAAACAGCATGAACATTCTGCCTACTGTTCCTTCAGTAGCACCACATGATCATGATTCTTCATTTCCCCCAAAACGCCTTGCGTCCAGTGTCACCAGTGATGGGCTCTGAATCCACTATGTCCCTGACCAGGATAAAGACGTTACTGAATGTGTGTGAAGCATCCATGCTGCCAGATTGCATATTCAGATCTCCAACAATGTTATTAGCTGTTGTGGAAACAGTAAAAAAAAACTGAGTGACTTGAGTAAAAGTATTGGTATTTTAGTAAAAGTAAAAAAGTTTTTTATTATTTTTTTTATTTAGTAATAATTCACTTGAGTAAAATTAGTCATCAAGAAAATTATTCAAGTGATTAGCACATTTTCCTCGAACGTCTGGGGTTGGGGGCTCAAACCCCGCCTCTGCCCTGTGTGTGTGGAGCTCACATGTTCTTGTCGTGTTTCAAGGGTTTCCTCCGGGTACTCCGGCTTCCTCTCCCAGTCCAAAGACATGCATGGTAGGCTGATTGGCATTTCCAAAATGTCCATAATAGATGTGTGAATGTGTGTGTGATTGTGCCCTGCAATGGGTTGGCACCCCGTCCAGAATGTCCCCCACCTTGTGGCACGTGTTCTCTGATATACGCTCCAGGCTCCCGTGACCCTGTGTAATATAAGCAATATGGAAAATGGATGGATGGATTGCTACTTTTAATTGGTTTACAGTCTTCTGTGGTTAAATGCGTTGTTATTATTTGATACTTTAATAGTGATCAAAAATAATGAAGTGAAATTGAATCTTTTAATAGAAATATGATGAATAAAATTTAATTATACACAATTAAGTACTGTTATGAACTCAAGTAATGAAACATCACTACAAGTAGTTCATTATGTTCCACCCCTGGATATTAGATTCTCTATGCAAAAGTTCTGATCCTTGAATGTGTAAATCTTGTGAATTTAGTGGCTCTAAATATAGAGAAATCCATGGATAATACAATCATCATGTGTTTCAAATGCTTACTATAAATTACTGCTGAGCTCTTAAGACCAGTAATGATGCAATTGTGCAAGTCTGCTTCCTCTCATGTTATGCGATGACTACGGCTCAGTTTCCACTGCGGCCATGAGAATTGGGCATTGTTGCCTCTGTATTGCACAATTTGTGCTTATTCAAGCACTACACTTCCATACACGTCCTCCGCCCGCGTCTGTGTGATGAACTCCATCAAGTGCACTGTTTCTAGAGCAGTGCAACTCATGTACTTCCTGTCTAAGCTGACGACAAACCACAATTTCCTTGTTTATTTGCACCTTCGTTTACCCAACGGCAAAAAATCATACCTTTTAATAAACTGAGGTATACCGAGGTACTGAGAAATAAACATGAACAAATGTGATACAATTCAGACAGGGAGAAATATCAATTCTAGGGAGTTTGTTGAAGCGGAAAGCAACGACAAACGCTTTTCATCACACTAGCAAGAGAAAAAATTAAAAAATGACAAACTTTCAACATGATCTCATAATAAAATATATATTTGTTGTTGTTTTTTGGGGTTTTTTTTTTTTTTGGTTTACAAAAGTTTCCTTTTCTTAAAAAAAAAATCTCACTCAATATCCATCAAAATACAGATACTTTGTGCAACAGCACGAATATTTATACAGAAAACACAATATAAAATGTTATCTACTACAATTAGCTGCCATGAGCCTTTATGCGTTTAGAAACTATTGTAACAGTAACAATATAGTTAGATCTCCTGGATACTGAAAGGTCATAGGTCAAAAAATGTTGAGTGATCATTACAAATGAATTTAGCCAGAATTCAACATAGAAAATCTTCCAAGCAAAGATTAAAAGAACTTCATAATCCAGCCTTAGAAATACCTGATTGTCCTGGTTCATATTCAATGAGATTGTGGAATATTAATAATATTTCACTAAAACATACCAACATTTGTATTAATAAACATAAACACGTGAATTAGATTAGATTAGATTGCTCGTGTTTGTCTGAGTTGTAGTTTGTTGTCCGTATTTTTCTTTCTTTTTTTCCAAAACAACCTGTCCAAGATGCGCATTTGGTTTGTCCATGGATGTCAGTTCTGTGTCTGTTCTTGCTGGTACGTGCAGATAGTCTTGGCTCCTGTCCTGTAGTTACACGAGTCCTGTCTGTTCACATCTCTGTCAAGAAGATAAAGTTGTCATAGCTCGGGTCGACAGGGGAGACAGGCAGAAAGGATTAACATGCTCAAAGTGTGCCCAGATGTCTGGGGACTTATGATTCATGATCCGCACTTATCCCTACAACCCCACTGATAGCATGACATGCTGAGAGCAGGCCTTGTAAAACTACTGGTCTTTTGTTGATAGGCAGCCACTGGGGTAATTTAGTAGCGGCGCCATTATCACTGCAATGAAAATTTCATTTCTTGCACTCTCATTTTTGATTCGAGGACATTATGTGCACCATATAATGTACCATGCAGTGAAGTGTGGCAATCAGAAACAAATATCTCAACATAGTGTATCTACAGTACATTAAAAATTCAAAATAAAACACCACAATTGCATTACACACATTTCTTCAGTGTGAAAGTGGCTCGTATTTTTGAGTAATTTCCTGAAGTCAGCTGAAGTCAGCTTTTTTATTATTATTATTATTATTATTATTATTATTATTATTATTATTATTATTATTATTATTATTATTATTATCTGTTTACCAGGTTTTAAATCAAAGATGGTTTGGAGGATGGTTCAGGATGTGAGGAAATAATCTCATTAAATAAAATCTCAGTCAATTCAATTACAGAGAGTTTTAAGTGACTATAAAAGTAACTGTCAATTTGCAGCGCTTATTTTGTATAAATACAAGTACAGCTGGAAATATCAATCGATTTAAACAATCTATAGATTGTCTATAGAGTAGATTGATTATTGTTCAGTGCATCGGGAGGATACATGTCAGGCTCGTATACAACACGTTTGTTCATGTGAAATATATTGTCATGGTGATACTGTTAGCTTACCTGCAAGCTCTTTGTCCAGGTTCTCAATGAAGCTCTCTAGGTCAGAGGTGTCCCCGAGTTTGGCTGGAGGAAATGGAAGAGAGACAGAGTGAAGGATGATGGAATGCTCTGGTATAAAATGCTGCCCAAATGCCTAAATGCTGCTATTTCCTCTGGAATATTCTACTGCAGTAAATGTGATCTGACGGTCAGGGCCGAGTGGAAAATAAAACCTAATCCCACACTTCAGAGCAAGAAAGAAACAACCGAAACAAATTCTCAAAGAAAATAAAGAAACTAATTCTCAGCTGCATGTTCAATCGGCTTTGAACATCTTATCGTAAACATCCTCTTTATAAACTGCGCCTATCTAAGAGATCAGCTCGGTTAGCTTGAAACAGATCAGCTCTTCTGTGTCGCCATTGTTTGAAGTGGAACTGTTCAGAATCTTATTCTTTTTTGTATGGTCGCCTGACAAAATAAGATAAACGACTTTCACTGATAAACACTTCAATTCATTTCAACTCCTTTAATAACCCCTCTCTTCAAACACCTAGTTCCTAAAATCAAAAGGCTAGGTGTAAGCATTGAGTAGCACAAAACTGTAGAAAAGTCCCAAAAAATAAAAAGTCCCAAAGTATGTCTGTAACTTGCACAAAACAAACACACTCAAATGCCTCCTGGTTTGTTGTGTGAATGTGATGGTTATGGGGATTGAAATATAACAGCAATACCTTTCCGTGAAGTCATCACGCCTGCGGTGTTGAGCTCTTCGACACTCGCATTCAAGCTGCTTGCCTGAGATGGTTCACTAGCTGAGAAACACACCCACACAAACACAAACACACACACACAAAGTGCTTTAATGTTCCAAATCTAAAAGATCGGACTTGACAGCAGTACAGGACACCATTCTGAGTTAATGGTGTATCTTTATTGTGTCTTAAAACATCGCAAGCTCAAGACGAAAAAAAAAAAAGTTGAAACTTTCCTACAGAAAGTGTTATTGTGTGTGTGTAGGGGTTTATAGTCATCACTGAGGGAAAACACCGGTGTGGAATTAACTCCTACATTGTACAGCCTAATTTATACGAACACAATGGGTTCACTCAGTGTTTTTGAACAGTATGGGATTTTGCACTGCATCCTTATATCCATCCATCCATGCACTTCCCATAACGCTTATCCTACACATGATCGCAGTGAGCCTGGAGCCTATCCTAAGGAATGCGGGGGACAAGGTGGGGGACAATCTGTCCTGGGTGCCAACCCATCATAGGGCACACGCACACACTATGGACAATTTAGAAATGCCAATTCATTTCTTTGGACAGGAGGAGGAAACCGGAGTGCCCAGAGGAAACCCCCACTGTACGTGGAGAACATGCAAACTCCACACACTCTGGGCGGAGGCAGGATTTGAGCCCCCAACCCAAGGTGCGAGGCAAGCATGTTAACCTCTAAGCCGCTGTGCCCTCCTGCATTCTTGATAATGATAATGAGTCTTTATTGATCACATATACACAGCACAGTGAAATTCTTTTCTTCACAAGCATGTCAGGAAGTGGAGGTCAGAGTGCAGGGTCAGCCATGATACGGCACCCCTGGATCAGAGAGAGTTAAGGGCCTTGCTCAAGGGCCCAACAGTGGCAGCTTGGCAGTGCTGGGGCCTGAACCCCCGACCTTCCGATCAGTAACACAGAGTTGTAACCGCCAAGCCACCACTGTACCTCACGGTAAAGTGTTTTTTTTTTTAAGAACAAACAAACAAACAAACAAAAAATGATGGGATTTTCACAAGTCCAAAAACTTTTTAAATGCTTTTTCTGCAAGGTCATAAGTGTGACTGATGAAGCTGTGAAAAAACTAACCCTAACACTGTAAGAGTAAGCATTATTTCCACAGGCTTCATAAAGGGAAGAAGATGATGGAACACTCACCGTCGTCCGCGTCCTCGATGCCGCTGTCCGTCACTCCGTCACTGGGGTCTGGTCGCAGTTTCGCTGCTTCTTCTCTCAGCACAGGCTCGAAGGCACCGCGTGCGCTCACTGACGGAATGCTCATTTCCTCCACCACGTTCTCAAACTCCTCCAGCAACTCCCCGATCTCATTGTCCAACTCTACAGCGTGGAGCACATTCCTTCAGTCCGGACCCGCACTCAGAGAATAATAATTTATCAATTTGTATAGCGCTTTTTACAATGGTACATTGTCTCAAAGCAGCTTTACAGAAATATCATTTTTACATTTTTTTTTTTTTTTACATTTACAAGCGACTTACTAATGAGAGCACATTCACACACCAATGGTAGCAGAGCTGCATGCAAGGTGCTAGCTTGCCATTGGGGGCAACTTAGGGTTCAGTGTCTTGCCCAAGGACACTTCGGCATGGGATCACCCGGGCCGGGATATCGAACTGCCAACCCCACGGTTAGTGGATTAGTGGACAACCCGCTCTATCGACTGAGCCACAGCCGCCCTACATCTAGTCTATTGGCTCCACCTCACTTCTACTCTACCTGATGTGTTTCTTATCATTCATGAATTCATTACTTTAATTCATTTAACCTGGTGCCATAATATTCACTTTGAAGTTAATTGTTTAAAGTTATTTATTTATTTATTTATTTCCATTTCCAGTAAATTCTAATGAATGCATATCATTTTTTTTCTTTTTTTTTCAACATTCTCACATTTTCATTTCTTTTTAAAGAATAAAGTGTGCATTATGAGATAAATGGGCTTGTTTGGGTTTCTATACACTGATGAGCAAATATTAAAATGAAAAGAAGAAGACTAACCTGTGAAGAGTGCGGTCGACATGCTTTCTGACAGCTGTTGAGCCTCTGAGAGAGACGTAACAAGTGAGAGAGTGAGAGCAAAACTTCTCTCTGTGAGCAAGTACGTAACGGTACAAGAAGGCGGAGCTTTGTGGGTGGATGTTTGTGTGTGTGTGTGTGTGTGTGTGTGTGTGTGTGTGGTTTGTAACTTGGCATTTGTCTACCTTATAAACCATTTTGTTGCTCTTTACTTCAGTTTTTCAGCATTTATTACGCATACAGAATTCTCAGAGTACACTTTGTTAATCAGCAAACTTATTTAGAAATAAAATAAAAAAAGGAAATAATTCAAACCCGGTGAAAGTCAAAAGGCCTTTCTTGGGCTAAAGGAGTCTACCTTTGCATGATTGTGTTTTCGTTTCCCTAAGAAATGTGGCGGTCAGTTCCTCCAACTCATCGAGCAGGAAATTCATTACAGTTTTCATATGAAGTCTGTTTTGTTGAAGTTCTCCACTGTTCACTGATGGAGATTTGAGTGCAAATCTAGACTAGGTTTTTGATTGTGGATGTTGGGATTTACCCATCCAACTACATGTGAGGTCAAGTACTGATGTTCAACTACAAGTGAGGTCAAGCACTGATGTTCAGCTACAAGTGAAGTCAAGTACTGATGTTCAACTACAAGTGAGGTCAAGCACTGATGTTCAACTACAAGTGAGGTCAAGCACTGATGTTCAACTACAAGTGAGGTCAAGTACTGATGTTCAGCTACAAGTGAGGTCAAGCACTGATGTTAAGCTACAAGTGAGGTCAAGCACTGATGTTCAACTACAAGTGAGGTCAAGCACTGATGTTCAACTACAAGTGAGGTCAAGCACTGATGTTCAATTACATGTGAGGTCAAGTACTGATGTTCAACTACATGTGAGGTCAAGTACTGATGTTCAACTACAAGTGAGGTCAAGCACTGATGTTCAGCTACAAGTGAGGTCAAGCACTGATGTTCAACTACAAGTAGCATCAATCACTGATGTTAAGCTACAAGAGCATCAAGCACTGATGGTAAGCTACAAGTGAGGTCAAGCACTGATGTTCAGCCAGGGCGGCTGTGGCTCAGTCGGTAAAGCGGGTTGTCCACTAATCCATTAACCGTGGGGTTGGCGGTTCGATATCCCGGCCTGGGTGATCCCATGCCGAAGTGTCCTTGGGCAAGACACTGAACCCTAAGTTGCCCCCAATGGAAAGCTAGCACCTTGCATGGCAGCTCTGCTACCATTGCTGTGTGAGTGTGCTCTCATTAGTAAGTCGCTTGTAAATGTAAAAATTATATTTCTGTAACGCTGCTTTGAGACAATGTACCATTGTAAAAAAGCGCTATACAAATTGATAAATTATGATGTTCAACTACAAGTGAGGTCAAGTACTGATGTTCAACTACAAGTGAGGTCAAGCTTTGATGTTCAACTACAAGTGACGTCAAGTACTGATGTTCAGCTACAATAGCATCAAGTACTGATGTTAAGCTACAAGTGAGGTCAAGCTTTGATGTTCAGCTACAAGTAAGGTCAAGCTTTGATGTGCAACTACAAGTGAGGTCAAGCACTGATGTTCAACTACAAGTGAGGTCAAGCACTGATGTGCAACTACAAGTGAGGTCAAGCACTGATGTTCAACTACAAGTGAGGTCAAGCACTGATGTGCAACTACAAGTGAGGTCAAGTACTGATGTTCAACTACAAGTGAGGTCAAGCACTGATGTTCAGCTACAATAGCATCAATCACTGATGTTAAGCTACAAGAGCATCAAGCACTGGTGGTAAGCTACAAGTGAGGTCAAGCACTGATGTTCAGCCAGGGCGGCTGTGGCTCAGTCGGTAGAGCGGGTTGTCCACTAATCCATTAACCGTTGAGGTCAAGCACTGATGTTCAACTACAAGTGAGGTCAAGCACTGAAGTTCAACTACAAGTGAGGTCAAGTACTGATGTTCAACTACCAGTGAGGTCAAGTACTGATGTTCAACTACAAGTGAGGTCAAGCACTGAAGTTCAACTACAAGTGAGGTCAAGTACTGATGTTAAGCTACAAGTGAGGTCAAGCTTTGATGTGCAACTACAAGTGAGGTCAAGTACTGATGTTCAACTACAAGGGCGGTCAAGCACTTATGTTCAGCTACAAGTGAGGTCAAGCACTGATGTTCAACTACAAGTGAGGTCAACCACTGATGTTAAGCTACAAGTGAGGTCAAGCACTGATGTTAGGCTACAAGTGAGGTCAAGCACTGATGTTCAACTACAAGTGAGGTCAAGTACTGATGTTCAGCTACAAGTGAGGTCAAGCTTTGATGTTCAGCTACAAGTGAGGTCAAGTACTGATGTTCAACTACAAGTGAGGTCAAGTACTGATGTTCAGCTACAAGAGAGGTCAAGCTTTGATGTTCAACTACAAGTGAGGTCAAGTACTGATGTTCAGCTACAAGGGCGGTCAAGCACTGATGTTCAACTACAAGGGCAGTCAAGCACTGATGTTCAGCTACAAGTGAGGTCAAGTACTGATGTTCAACTACAAGTGATGTCAAGCACTGATGTTAGGCTACAAGTGAGGTCAAGCACTGATGTTAGGCTACAAGTGAGGTCAAGCACTGGTGTTCAGCTACAAGTGAGGTCAAGTACTGATGTTCAACTACACGTGAGGTCAAGCACTGATGTTCAGCTACAAATGAGGTCAAGCACTGATGTTCAACTACAAATGAGGTCAAGCACTGATGTTCAACTACAAGTGAGGTCAAGTACTGATGTTCAGCTACAAGTGAGGTCAAGCACTGATGTTCAACTACAAGTGAGGTCAAGTACTGATGTTCAGCTACAAGTGAGGTCAAGCACTGATGTTCAATTACAGGTGAGGTCAAGTACTGATGTTCAACTACAAGTGAGGTCAAGTACTGACCACACTCAGTACCTCACTTTGACCACACTCACTGTCATACTGGAACGTCTTTTGGCTCAATCAAGGGAAATTGTAATGATAACACATACAAAGACCTTCTATATAATTGTGTTCTACCAACTTTGTGGCAACAGTTTGGGGAAGAGCCACATACAGGTGTGATAGCCAGGTGTCCACAAACCTTTAGTTATATAGTATATTTATGGCCTTTTATGGATGTATTGTCAGGAGATTTACATTTACTCTATGTTGTTTCCATCAATAACCATATGAGCATTTTTAGTATGAAATATTACGTTAATATTAGATTAATTTATATACTTTCCAGCTTATAGATATCAGTAGCTGTGTCCTCAGAACCACCCAACACACACACACACACACACACACACACACACACACACACACTTATACACTCACACTTAGGCTACTTAGGCACTACTTTCTGTATTAACTGTTTAAGTGTAGTCACCAGTTTACACACTAGAGGGCAGTGTAAATGTAGCAAATATACTACATCACCATTCACTGTATAAGGAACACTTGTGTACCTGCTGAGTCATGCAGTTATGCAGTTATGATAGACATGCTTGGCAAAACTGGACCGTTTGGATGAGTCTGTGCTCATGATTGCCTCGGATTCATGTTCTTGCCAGACAGGAGTGCAACCTGATGTGGTCTTCTGTTGATGTAGCTCATCCACCTCAAGATTCGATGTTTTGCATTTTCCGAGAAGCTTTTCTGCTCACCACGTTTGTAAAGAGTGCTTATTTGAGTTACTGTAGACTTCCTGTAAGGTCATTCTCATGTGATCTCTCATCAACAACGTGTTTCAGCCTGTGGACCCTCTGCTCAGGGGATGTTTTTTGTGTTTCACACCGTAAACTCTAAAGTCTCTTGTGTGTGACAGTCCCACGAGATCAGCAGTTTATGAAATACTCAAACTGGCCCATTTATTACCAACATCCATCCACGATCCATCCTTTCAGAACATTTAGTTATGCTTGACTTTGCAGTAAATAGGTGTAGAAGAGGTGTTGTTTTAATATCACCCAGAAGGGAATAGGTTCCTGGTTGCTCTTAAGGTTTTTTCCTCAAGGTTGTCGTCCTCAGGGGAGTTTTTTCTTGTCGCTGTCACCTCTGGCTTGCTCATGTCGAGATTGTTCAAATAAAATGGAATTAAAATTGAATTAATAAAAATGTGTGGGTTATATTCAGGTGTATGCACTAATTATAACTCCATTAATAATTATAGTAATGATTGTTTTTGGCTTATTTAAATCACTGGAATCAAACTACTTGGGCAACATGTTATAGACGCCATGAAAAGGAGTGTGAACGTTGACCAAACAGGTTTTATTCTGAAATAAAAGCAGGATGCTTTCATTTCGATTTGCCAGATTTTGGCAACGTTCCCTCCCTTGATTTCCTAGTCACACTCAGGTTTCATTCCACACCGCTAGCACCCAAACAAAGAATGATCACCTGAGTCTCACGGAAATACAACCATGGTGTGTCTGTTACAGGTAAGTTTTCTCACACTGTCTACTCTCGCGCTAGGAAAACGAGTAGCCTAGCGTTTTTCACTGTTTTTATTAAAAAAAATTTTGCTTGAAATAATTTATTTGCATGCTGTCCTGGTAAATGCTTTTCTATTGCTTGCAGACTTTCTTCCTGACAGACCCACTTGTCAAACATGCTCGATTAGATACGTCGTTTGTGCACAAAGCAGTGTTGTGTAACGTATAAGAGGTGTAATGACGTACAAAATGAAAGCACTGATTTTTCATATCTTACAATGAATTAAGGAACACTTTTTTAGAAAAGAAAAAAGAAAAAGAAAAAAAGTATGTGCTGTTCAAATGAAAATCCTAACGCTCTATGAATGAATAGGGTGGATAGGGCCGATAGGGTTGACTGTATGTAATGCTTTTGATTTTTATATAATTACACAAAAACTGTAGGCGGAAACATAAATCTTCACCAGTCTTCTTTTATCTAAATAAATCAAAGTCATAAACTATGTATATAATTTATAAGTGTGGAAAGACATGGTGTGTATTTAAATGTACTGTATATTGGCTTCATTGAGGGACGCTAAACAAACCTATAGCATAATATCTCAAGTAAAAATCTTTTAGATTTCATTTTTTCTGCACTGAAAATGTCCCTAGATTTATTTATA
>JAFFST010048282.1:34140-47233 GCA_022414735.1 Noturus placidus | reverse complement strand
ATAACAATCAATCAAAAGTGTACACGCCACAAACAGCTTTTGTATAACCGACAAACAAAACTCATTGATTGACATGTCTACAGGTATGAATTTGTGAATTTGAGAATCCGTAACAGACTAGTTTGCATCTCCTATCACATCTTTAAACCTTGAATAACTGTTAAACTTTCCTTTTTAAAGTGGAGTGTTGTTTACTTCAGACTGCTAAACACTTTCTCTGCTTCGCTTTAGAAGGTGCTTCTCGTGGTATCGCTCAGACAGATCATATGCCACACTGTGATGACTCTTTCGACACCGGAGGAACGACCTGATGGAATCAAGATTGGCACCCTGAGCACTGTCTACTCTCCTCCATACCAGCTGCTTGGGAGATCATATTTGAGAGTTAATGAGGAAACCGGGGATGTGTACACAACAGAACAGAAGATTGACCGGGAGACTGTGTGTCCATCACAGGAACATTGGTACTGTACTATCTCAGCTGACGCCCTCGTGGGCACTGAACAAGAACTGATGAAGATAAATATTATTGTGGAGGATATAAATGACAATGCTCCTTATTTTGAAACAAATGAAATTCGTTTAAGAATTCCAGAGGATGCGAGTATCGGGACAAGGGTGCTGCTGGACGACAAGGCTCAGGACAAGGACATAGGCATCAACGCAGAGATAATGTATCAGTTAGAAGACACTGAAGGATTCTTCAGTGTGGCACAGAACAGTTCTGCCCTTGAGCTGATTGTTGAAAGAGAGCTGGACCGTGAAACTCAAAACGAGCACTGCATGGTTCTTGTTGCTATTGACGGTGGCTCTGTGCCTCTGAGTGCTATGGTGTCGTTAGTTGTTACTCTGCTGGATGTAGACGATCAGTGCCCACAGTTCAGCCCTGATAACCCTCGCACTGTTTCAGTGCCAGGAGGAGCGACCCGGGGAACAACAGTGGCCCAGGTTCAAGCCATAGACCCAGACCTGGGCAGCAACAGTCAGATCACTTACTCCTTCAGTCTCCATATCTCAGATCGGGCCAAGGAACTTTTCCATTTGGACAGAAACACAGGCAGGATCAGTATAGCTATGGACATGAGGTTAGACAGCCTGGAGGAACATGTGCTAAAAGTGGTTGTGAATAGCCCACCTTGCCCTGTTGAGCAAACTCAGGTAACTGTATATCTGCAGCCAGTGTTGAGCCCGGAGCCATCTGTCGAGATCAAGTATGTGGCACAGTTTAGAAACCAAACTATAATATTACAGGAGAATGATCCACCGACTCTCTTGGCTCTTTTGGAGCTGAGAGACATCTCAAGTGTCGAATGGGTTCTGTCCTTAGAGCAAGACAGCCCAGCATTCACTTTGAAAGCACAAGCAGGCAACTATCTACTTTCAACTACAAAACCACTAGATTTTGAGCAGTGTAGCAAATATCTTGTTACTGTTGTTATAAGCGAAGCCCAAGGCAAACGTGTGCATGCAAGGAAAGAGATAAAAGTAATGGTTGAAGATGTGAATGATAACGCCCCACAGTTTGAGGAGACTGAATATCAGGTGGTGATCGAGGAGAACAATAAGCCTGGCATCTCTTTAGTACAAGTCAGTGCAAGTGATGCAGATAGCCAGCTTTATGGCAATGTGTCATACAGGCTGATTCATAATTCCCATCTTATCTTTACTATTGATGACGTGACAGGTATAGTGTCTGTTTTAGAGTCTTTGGACAGAGAGCAACAGGGAGAATACATTCTCACAGTGCTGGCCAGAGACAATGGCTCTCCTCCATTAGAGGCCTTTTCATTGGTGTCCATAAAGATCCTCGATCAGAATGATAACCAGCCAACCTTTATGATGCCACACTTCGTTTTCTTCATCTCTGAAGATATTCCACACTTAGCCCAGGTTGCAAAGATTAGAATTGTGGATGCAGATGAGGGGAATAATGGAAGAGTGGTGGATGTACAAGTACTAGACAAGCATGTTCCCTTCGACATGGACCTGTCCCAGTCAGCGCTTCGCTGTACAGGAGAGGTGGACCGTGAGAAGCATGAGCGTTTTGAGCTGCTCCTGCTGGCTGTAGATGGTGGCAGTCCACAGCGCTCATCCACTGCATCTGTAACTGTTTTTGTGGAGGACGTAAATGATAACCAGCCCCAGGTGCTCCTGCCAAGCAGTAACCTCTCCTGCCTGACCATATCCCCCAACACCAGGGCTGGTAGCATCATAACCAAAATTTATGCTGCTGACCGTGACTCAGGCATGAATTCAGATATTACTTACCACATTATAGCCAGGGAGCCAATCAATCCCAGCCCATTTGAAATCGACACACACTCAGGAAACATCACACTGGTACAGCAGCTTGTGGCCAAGGACTATGGTATGCATCACCTCTTAATCAGAGTCAGTGATAGAGGGAAGCCTGCACCTCTTCAGGCCTCTGTGTGGGTCAACGTACTAGTCAATGATATGTCCAAGCAGTGCCACCTGACTAATGTTCCTTCATATTTTCCCCAAGCCCCAGAGCCCCCATTGCCCCCAAAACCTTATAACCTGACAGCGAGTTGTCCAGAACTGTCCTGGCTCCTACTGCTCTGTGGTCTGGGTATGATGGTGTTCTCAGTATGCATGTTTCTGGTCACTGCCATAATTTGCATCAGACAAAAAAACTTCATCCGTAAACGAACGCATAAGAGAGATCACGCAAACGAACATGAACTGAAACTTTTCACTTAAAGGACATATGTTTTCCTTTACTGTTACAATATTGTAAATAAGACATGATCGATTTAATAATGATCAAATGTTTAAGAAAGTTCGAGTAAAGGTGAAAGTAAAAACATTTTATCTACAAGGAACTCTACCGATAAACCACAGCAGCCTAGCCATAGTCTGGAGCCTACTACAAACAACACAAACAGTGAACAATGAATCTGATAAAAGTGCTCCAAATTCCCATCAGAAAAAAAAAACATGATTGGCATGTCTAAAGTGTCCGTAGTTTATGAATGGGTGTGTGAGTATGTATGTGATTGTGCCCTGCGATGGACTGGCACCCTGTCCAGGGTGTACCCCGCCTTGTGCCCCATGCTCCTGGGATAGGCTCCAGGTTCCCCCGTGACCCTGAAAAGGAGTAAGTGGTTGAAGATGGATGGATGGATGGATGATAAATAATCGGCTGTGGCTCAGTTGCTAGAGCGGGTTGTCCACTAATCCACTAATCGTAGGGTTGGTGGTTCGAATCCCGGCCCGGGTGATCCCATGCCGAAGTGTCCTTGGGCAAGACACTGAACCCTAAGTTGCCCCCGATGGCAAGCTAGCACCTTGCATGCAGCTCTGCTACCGTTGGTGTGTGAGTGTGTCTCATTTGTAAGTCGCTTTGGATAAAAGCGTCAGCTAAATGAATAAATGTAAATGTAATGTAAATAAATACTTAAATAAATGAACATTACTTACACTGTTACACTGGGCTAAGCTGTGACTCGGCAATCAGCCAACTAGACCATTTAAAGAATTTCTATTTTTTAAAGATAGATTTCCAAACCAAGATACTAAAAAAAATCATTTTTAAAAAAAATCGATTCAATAAAAGCACGATAGAATAAGGTCATGATAATTTTGTCAGTGTGAAAATGGGACACTGGAGGTGCGAGGCAAAAACTCTATCTGTGTCATTAAAACTTGTAGAGCTTGTAAAAAAGTTTTAAAAGTTTTCTTACAGCTTCTAACATGCAGCATCTGTTAATGACATTATAGAATCTATATCAGAATATCAGTATATCAGAAACAACCAGTCCAGTTAATAATGATACTGTAGTTATTGTGATCTGTGAGTGTTCATCTATAAATGCAATAAGAACATTGGTGCTTATTTTATTTTTATTAGTGTCCGAAATGTTTTGAGTCTTAAAAATATTCAGTCTCGAGTTATTTGACTGTGACAGACGTCCGTCCCTCCCTGCTCAGTGTTTCCGTGACAGGCTCTGGATCCACTGGGACCCCGGCCAGGATTAAGCAGTTACTGAAGATGAATGAATGAATTAATGATATTTGACCCAAACCAAACAAAAATTTGAGAATTTTGTTCCTGGAATTGTTCATTTTTGCAAAGTCTAAAAGGGGTATTACTGTTCAGTAGTTGGTTCCATGGGGTCAATCATTTTAATTGGTCTAGTGTAAAGAAACCAACAAACAAACATAAACAATAACCAGGATTAGCCAATGATCAGTCTTCCATGATGTAGACACCTGTGAAGGCTGAACTCTATCGGCTAAGAGACAGCGAGTTTGCTAATCCTCTAATGCCTTGATTATAACTCTCTCAAATTCCCCAAAAAATGATTGAAGGAAGTCTGAGGTATTTGGAGCCACAAAGGAGTATCATGTTTCACTTAAAATGTGCTGCTTTGGAGAAGACTATTCACTTGCTCACCTCATGTTCAAAGGCCATAAACGTGCTATACGGGTTGTGACTTCGTCATGGACGTCCATTTCGAGGTCACTTCCAGTTTTTTTAAGCACGGTGGCTTAGTGGTTAGCACGTCCGCCTCACACCTCCAGGGTTCGGGGTTCGAGTCCCGCCAGGGCCATGTGTGTGCGGAGTTTGTATGTTCTCCCCGTGCTGCGGGGGTTTCCTCCGGGTACTCCGGTTTCCTCCCCCAGTCCAAAGACATGCATGGTAGTCTGATTGGCGATTCTAAAGTGTCCGTAGTGTATGAATGGGTGTGTGAATGTGATTGTGCCCTGTGATGGACTGGCACCCTGTCCAGGGTGTACCCCGCCTTGTGCCCGATGCCTCCTGGGATAGGCTCCAGGTTCCCCCGTGACCCTGAAAAGGAGTAAGTGGTTGAAGATGGATGGATGGATGGATATATATATATATATATATATATATATATATATATATATATATATATATATATATATAAAATTGTAACCCAGTGGATGTAAGCACACATTTTCACCCAGCGATGCATGTGAAGTTGCGTGCAGTTCCTCATGACTGCATTCCTGGCATTGTAGAGGTACTAAAGCAAAAGAAAGATATATCTTATCAAGGACATTTGAAATATCAAGGAAATTTGAAAAATCTAAACCTGAGATCGATCTGTCCTTTAAAGGTACAATGGGACAAAGGTTGAGCTATAGCATTTTACACTAGTATCAGTAATATACATATGTAAATTAAGTACAAGTATTCAAATATACTACATAATAAGAAAGACATATATAATGATACACACATGGATAGAATGTTTCTGTTAGTCAGAGCTACGAGTCAATAAATAAATAAACAAGCAATTTGAGACAGGTAGACCAACAGTATATGGAATGTCGTTACAGATGTCTATATCTTCATGCTTATCTTGTGAAAAGAATGTGAGAGAGTAGGACTGTAAACGTTAGGGTTAGTGCTTTGTAAGTCACTGTTGTTGTTTTTTTTTCTAAACTCTAGCAAAGATCTCTGAAAACTCCTGCAACTTCATTAAATGTCTGTAACATATTGTATGACAGGTTACTACAGTGGCCTAGAATATATCTTTAATATATCTAGTAAGTTATCACCCACAACTCTGCTCATGTCACAACTGGCTCCACTGTCTATCCAGGAGCAGCCACTCCTCGTCCCAATCCAAATCCAGCCCGGATATTAAAATACTCACACTCGCCTGACCTCTGCCACATCTTCTCTCTCTCTCTATCTCTCTCTATCTCTCTCTCTATCTCTCTCTCTCACTCTCTCTCTCATTCTCTCTCTCTCTCATTCTCTCTCTCTCATTCTCACTCTCTCATTCTCTCTCTCTAATTCTCTCTCATTCTCTCATTCTCTCTCTCTATCTCTATCTCATTCTGTTTCTCTCTCTCTCTCATTCTGTTTCTCTCACACTCTCATTCTGTTTCTCTCTCTCTCACTCATTCTGTTTCTCTCACACTCTCTCATTCTGTTTCTCTCTCTCATTCTGTTTCTCTCTCTCCTTCTGTTTCTCTCTCTCTCACTCATTCTGTTTCTCTCACACTCTCTCATTCTGTTTCTCTCTCTCTCATTCTGTTTCTCTCTCTCTCCTTCTGTTTCTCTCTCTCTCACTCATTCTGTTTCTCTCACACTCTCTCATTCTGTTCCTCTCTCTCTCTCATTCTGTTTCTCTCTCTCTCTCTCTCTCTCGCTCTCTCTCTCTCTTTCTCTCTCTTTCATTCTGTTTCTCTCACTCTCTCTTGCTCTCTCTCTCTCTCTCATTCTCTCTCTCATTCTGTTTCTCTCTCTTATTCTGTTTCTCTCTCTCATTCTCTCTCTCACTCTGTTTCTCTCACACTCTCTCATTCTGTTTCTCTCTCTCATTCTGTTTCTTTCTCTCTCTCTCTCTCTCTCTCTCTCTCTCTCTCGCTCTCTCTCTCTCTCTCTCGTTTTCCAGGTTTTTTTGCTCTTCTGTGTTTATGAGTCTGGGTTTTTTTTCTGTATTGCTCTGTTTTCCTGATATGGAACCATTCTATGAATGGCTGGAGAATTTATATGGTTTTATAGGCATAGGCTATATTGACTACTGGTGATTTAAATGGACTGAATTTCACTTGCAGCGGAGGACATTACTGAAAGTTCTTTCCTAATCTATGTCTGTGAAAGTCTGATACCCTCAAGCAAAGTATCTCAGCGTCTACTTTTACTTTATGATACAGCTCCAGACAGGTGACAAATTAAAGGGAAAACCAAGTGCCTTAAAAGTTGTTGGGCCTCCATAAGCCATTAAAACAGCTTCAGTGTGCCTCGGCATAGATTCTCAGGAACTTTTCAGGAGGCATATTCTAAAAAAAAAAATGTTCCGTTAGTTGGTGTTTTGATGATGATGATGATGATGATGATGATGATGATGATGATGATGATGATGATGTTGGTGGAGAGCACTAACACTTCAGTCTAAAATCTCACATATTGTTCAGTTAGATAAACATTTAGTGCCTGTGAGGGCCATAGCATATGTTTTACATCATTTTTATGGTCATCAAGCCATTCACTGAGCCCTTGTGCAATGTGGATATGGGTGGAGTCATCCTAGAAGAAACCACTCCCATAGGATAATGGTGATCAGTCAGAATAACTTTGTGTTGATTTACAGTGAACCCTCCCTTTTTGGGCAAATGAAAACAATTTTTTTGCAACCCCAAGCCTTGTAATTTTTTTTTTATTATTGTTATTATTCCAGATTCATAATTTGTAACATTTGAACATTTTATTATGTCAATAGCGTATATGTAACATACGTCATTAAAAATAATTATTTCTTGCACAGAACTTTTCAAAAATTCAGGAAGTGTGTTTGAAAGGTTGCTGTCTCATATCCAGCTTCAAACAATACATTATAAAACACGATAAGGGCATGTTGATATAGGAAATGAATCCACACCGGGTGGTGTGATATGGCTCGACACAAAGCGGAGGAGCCTGGTTTATATTTGAAGCATTACTTTACGTGTACGTGCAGAAGCAGCAGTGAGGCATACGGAGTTACTCACCTGCATATCCCACGTACAACTGGAGGATTAAATGCGATGTTCGCTTCGCTAGATGGCTCGACAGACCCATAGCGTCAACCCTGTTCCCCGAGAAGGGAACTCAACAATGCGTGAGCTCCATGCTGTAGGCGCATCCCACAGTGTGGAGCTCATGCAACGTTGAGTTCCTTTTGAAAGGGAACACCTCTGTCTGTCAGGCTTCTAAGCAAACTATAAAATGTTTAGTGATTTCATTTCATTCACAGCAGCATTAAACACACTGGAAAGTTCTGCTAAAACTTTCCACTGTCTTCATGGTTGTTGTCATGAATGCAAATCTAAAGCGCTGACCTTACATTCAAAAATACTGATTAATCTAGAAAATCCAGAAGACTGGAACAGAAAACAGATTATTGATATTTCTAAAAGTAATGATTTGTACAAAAAAACTATTAATTAAAAAAAAAAAAAAGATGAGACTGCGAGTTTCTCTTTGCGACCCCATTTGTAAATCAAGCGATCCCACTTAGTAGGAGTTTTGGAACTCCTGCTTTGATGGACAAGATATTCTCAAACCATATCAGCAAAATACCCTCAAAACATAAAAGTCGCTGGGTTTTAAACTGCCACACATCAACAAAAATAAGGTGTTTTTGGAACATAATTCCATTGCTGTATCTCTTGTAATAAATGGTGCATTTATATAGCGCTTTTATCCAAAGCACTTTACACTGTGCCTCATTCACCCATTCACACACACACCAATGGTAGCAGACCTGCCATGCAAGGTGCTACTTTGCCATCAGGGGCAACTTAGGGTTCAGTGTCTTGCCCAAGGACACTTCGGCATGTGGAGACATCCGGGTCGGGAATCGAACCACCAACCCTATGATTGGTGGACAACCCGATCTACCGACTGAGCCACAGCCACCCGTAATAATTCATATTGAGAATTGCAGATCATTTACAGTCTTTTGCAACTGTAAGGCAGACTGCTACCTGCTGTTTATCTGTCAAGTGCCTGTTGAGTATGATTATTCCAGTAGAGCAACTCTTGCCATAAAATTAGCAGTCACAGACATATTCAGTTACAATTAGCTACATGCACAGTGACAAGATGCCAAATTCCAGCTCAAACATTTCCATAACAAATACATAACAAATTTGGAATTAAAGAAAGTATTTGAATGTCTCAGAAACTACAAACCGAGTTGTCTGTAACAAACAACATGACACATGTATTGTACAGTATATATATTGTAACCTACATTTAGGTCTGGTGTTATTTCAAAACAGTAGTTAGTGACATTGAGAACACACAACAGCATGACAATGAAATTGTCTATCAACATGGCATTATCTCTGCGAATTGTCCTAAGGCATATGACTCATGAACAGCTTTGTAGGCAAGCAGTACATGCTTTAATATTGCTGCTGCAAGATGGCTTTCAGCACTTGTTTGTCATTTTAGTCTTAGATGCATTATTTTTGCTGGAAACATTTATCCAAAGCAGTGTAGAGCATGATAAAGCATGCAATCCAGCAATTTTATTGTAATGTTTTTAATGGACCAGGAGTTCAGAAACCAATTTTATGGCATTGTATGGCCATTGCCATGATCATGCACAGCTAAAAAGTATTTTTAAAAATAATAATAATAATAATAATAATAATAATAATAATAATAATAATAATAATAATAATAACATGCGTGGGCGCAAGGTGGCCTAGTGGTGTAGTACACCTCCAGGGTCCGGGGTTCGAGTTCCCCCAGGGTCATGTGTGTGCGGAGTTTGCAAGTTCTCCCCATGTGTCGGGGGTTTCCTCCGGGTACTCCGGTTTCCTCCCCCAGTCCAAAGACATGCATGGTTGGCTGATTGGTGTGTCTAAAGTGTCCGCAGTGTATGGATGGGTGTGTGAGTGTGTATGTGATTGTGCCCTGCGATGGACTGGCACCCTGTCCAGGGTGTACCCCGCCTTGTGCCCGATGCCTCCTGGGATAGGCTCCAGGTTCCTCGTGACCCTAATAAAGGAGTAAGCGGTAAAGGATGGATGAATAATAACTTGCTGTTATAATAATCTGCATTCTTCTAGGAAGGCTTTCTGCTAGTTTTTGGAGTGTGGCTGTGTGGATTTTTGCATTCGGCCACAAGAGCATTAGTGAGGTCAGTCACTGATGATGGACGAGAAGGTCTGAGGAGCAGACAGCGTTCCATTTGATCCCAAAAGTATTCACTGGGGGTTGAGGTCAGAGCTCTGTGTAGTTCTTTCACTTCATATAGTATATAGTATATTATAGGAAGTGAGGAGCCATTTCTGATTCCGTTTGCACTACTTCTGATTCTCTGAACTTGAGTAATGAGCCCACTCCTGTGGAGAGTGTTGATAACCTGACAGCAGTTGCATATGTGATGCGGGCAAGAATTAAATCTGCCTTAACAGAACTACAGCTAATGCTCAATTAAATGCCACAGGGGTGTCAAATCTTATCTACCAAGAGCTGGTCTGACTGCAGGTTTTCATTCTAACCAAGCAGTGGCCTCTAATGTTATAGGCTGTCACACAGGCCCATGAGGTATTAGACCATGACTTCCTTCTGTCCAAAAAACACACTATTGTAGACATTAGAGGCTGAAGGCTACCTTGAGGCACCCTTGTCGTCTATCAAATTATTCCCAGGCATAAATTTATCAATTTATCCAGACATGTTCACTGCCCCTGGTGGTTAGGATAAGCAAAATAGAAAACATACTGTATGCTCACGTGATTATAGAGTTATAGAGTTTGTCTATGTGATTGGATTCCTGTTCTTTTTCCCAACAGAATTGAGTCTGTTTTTTCATTCAATTTATACAGTATTAACATATGACATATGAGACATATGAGATATGATCGTGAAACAAGATTATAACCAATTGTTATTCTCTCACATGGACGAAAAAAAAAGAAAGAAAGAAAAACAAGAGTGAAAATGCCTTGTTGATGAGAGAGGCCAGATTCTAGCTGCCAGGAAGTCTGTAGTGTCTCAAATCTTTACCAACTTGGTGAGGAGAAAAGCATCTCAGCATGCACAAAACATTAAACCTTGTGGTGGATGGGTTATAACAGCAGAAGACCACATTGGGTTCCACATCCGTCAGCCAAGAACAAGAATCTGATGCTATTATCAAAAAAAACATTACCTGGTGTTTTCCTAGTCTTTAACTATCCACTTCTGCTTACCACGGTTACTACAGACTTCCTGGCAGCAGAGCTTTTCTAATTGCCTGACAGTTCTGTTATTTTCTTTAAAACAACTTGTCTGTGATGTAGCATTTGTTGTGGTAATTCAGAAATGGTTTTGATTGTACCAGCTGGCAAAGATATCCCACCATCTTGACCAGCATGTGTTTTGGCATCTGGTAGCTGATATAACCAAGCTGGATTTTTCTTGGTAGTATGGTGCATCACATCATTTTGATCATTTTTCTCTCCCTCTCTCCTTCTGCCGAGCTACGCATGAGTTTATGGAGATGTTGGAGATCCTGGTCCTTTCTGCTCTCCGGACCTGCATGATCGGTCTCGGAGGTCCTACTTCTGGATGGAGCTCTCATCTGCTCCAAATCCAGACTGCTGGGACAAAGGCTTTTCAAAGCCAAACAGATTACATTTAAAGCAATAATTGTCTCTTTAAGAATGTCAGTTGTTACCCAGATGAGGATGGGTTCCCTTCTGAGTCTGGTTCCTCTCAAGGTTTCTTCCTCTAAAAACATCTTAGGGAGTTTTTCCTTGCCATTGTCGCCACTCAGTGTCTTGCTCAGTTGGGATAATTTCTCACTTTTACTGTGTATGTACTGTGTTTATATTCCTGTAAAGCTGCTTTGAGACAATGTCTGTTGTAAAAAGCGCTATACAAATAAAATTGAATTGAATTGAATTGAATCATTATTGTTATTTTCGTAGTTTTAAGAGTTTTTATTATATTTAAACGACTTATCGTTTAATACAACCATACGCCTGTCAGTAATCAGTAATCATCATCAACTGAAGATCATCTAATTGTTACCGAATTGTAATTTTTAAACAAACTTAATATTTTTGTCAGTAGATTTAGTTACGTTTTAGACTTAATTTCAAAAAAAGAGCCTAGCAACATATTCATTAGCTATTTGAGCAAACGTTATGGACTGGCTAAGTCTAATCAGCTCTAATAAGCCCGGCGAACTAGATTTAAACAGCTAATCAGTGACAATCATGTCAGGTGAAACGTTCCCTAGATATCATGTGCATTGGGAATAACATGTTTCAGCCCGGATCAAAAGTTGGATGTTGATAGACTGATACACTGTCCAATCAAAGTACAAATTGCAATAAAGGACAGACCTGATGTTTTTATAATGCCAATAAGTTTCTCAGACCTATTTGGCCAAAGGTTTGTGAATACCTAACCATCACCAGCTGTATGTGCTTTTTCAACACATTGGGTGTGATGTCCACAAACGTTTGGCCAGTGTATTAGATTGTACCACTCTGATCTAATATCCCCAACAGCCATAACTGGTAATACAAAAAGACTTTACACGAGTTCCCTAATAGTCACTACAAGTGTTTCACTTTGTCAGGGTGCTTGATAGAAATCATCTTCTGTGTCCCAATTCGCCTACTTATACAATGAACTAAAAGTATGTTCATACGTTTGAGTGTGTAGCAAAAGAGTACACAAGTACTGGAACAATATAACACGTCATGTAATGGACAAGAACGATGTCGCTTAGTTATGCACACTGTCACTGTAAACAAAATCATCCTTGCATTTATTTTTTTTTAACGTAACAATAGAAAGAAACTGGTTAGTGCTTAAAATTTCAGTTCTTACACCTGAATACTGAAGACGCATCACCGACTTTACACTCATCTTTCGTGTTTGCAGGTTGAATTCATCAAAGAATTCTCCTCTTCCTTCACACAAGACGTTGTGGGAAATATTAACTGGAAAAAGTGTCCGTGGATCCGGAAATAGTAGACCGTCCCTGTACCTTCAGGATATTCATTTCGTCACATTACGATTCCGGACACACGGATAGTAGATGAATTGGGACTAGCAGTAGTAATTTGTAAATATGGAAGTAGTTGGTTTGACTAAATTTCATAAATACAGTTTGTTTGTGAGCAAAGATTGCTTTTTCCGTCAAATCAATAAATGTTATAATTAGAGATGTACCAATGTATCGGTCAATAATCGGTATCGGCCAATAAAGGCAATGTTATTGTTTTAATAACATCCGAAGACTAGGGCCGATTATATCCTGTCCATCAAAGAGGGTGGGAAAACACATCAATTTTGAGCTGTGTGTAAAGATGATATCTCTTGTGTGGAATGATGACAAAAATGCATTTTGTAATTTCTGTAAACTCTGCAGTGATAACATTTTACACCAGATGTTGCAGCAGTGAAGCGGGAGTTTCGGAGTCGAGTCTAATTAGTTTTTTTTTTTTTGCCCCGCAGCTCTCTCTGAATTAAAGCGCCGGTACACGGTTTAAAGATTTAAACGAAGATAAGTTGACAAAAAAGTATATATTGCACAGAAAAATATATTCGCAGAGTAGTATAATTTCATATCCAGTTAATGTTTTTTATATA
>JAFFST010048282.1:23739-34069 GCA_022414735.1 Noturus placidus | reverse complement strand
ATATATATATATATATATATATATATATATATATATATATATATATATATATATATATATATAAATTGATATTATATATGACCAGTTTGCTGTTCAATGATGAAGTAGAAATGCTTGTGTTTGTGGTGAGTGAATGTGAAGCCTAACAGGGTTTCTTTTTGTTTTGTTTTTTTTTTGTTTTTTTTCAGTCAATTAATTCTTTAAATATGAATTAATAACATTCAGTAAGTTAACAAATCTTACTTTTAGTCTTCAGAATTGAATTAATGTGTTAATGTTAATTCGAGTAGCGTGTTTTGTGTTTATGAGACCAGTTACTGTGAAACAACTTGTTAAAATGGAGAGAATACAATTTTTATTTGCATTTCATTCAGAATTGTGGAATTAATTATTATTCATTTAAAAGAAGGTATACAAGGCAGAACTATCGGTATCGGTTATCCGTATCGGGCGATATCACTCTGAATAATCGGTCATCTGTATTCCCTATCGGCTGAGAAATTTAGTATTTTTCATCTTGAATAGCGAAAGCTACAGCATGGTGAAGAGCTTTCTCTTATAGAGCCCCACAGTTATGGAACAGTCTTCCAATTAGTGTTCGGGACTCAGACACAGTCTCAGTGTTTAAGTCTAGGCTTAAAACGTATTTGTTTACTCAAGCTTACCCTGACTAGACTTTCTATTATGCTAAGCACAGTCCTAATAAGCTTTTCTCTCCCTCTCTCCTTCTGTCGAACCACATACGATTTTATGGAGATACTAGAGATCCTGATCCTCTCTGCTCTCCGGACCTGCCTGATCCATTTCGGATGTCCTACCTCTGGATGGAGCTCTCATTTACTCCAATTCCAGATTGCTGGGACTACGGCTGCGTCTAAGTCCAAACAGACTTCACATAAATCCATAATGAACCTGTTCACACTATCCGTTGTTACCCAGATGAGGATGGGTTCCCTTCTGAGTCTGGTTCCTCTTAAGGTTTCTTCCTCTTAACATCTTAGGGAGTTTTTCCTTGCTACCGGCTCGCTCAATTGGGATAAATTCGCACTTTTAATATCTATATACTGTGTTTATACATTTCTGTAAAGCTGCTATGAGACATTGACTACGTTTACATGGACAGCAGTAATCTGATTTCGTCTTCGTTATGGTACCGTATACAGTTTTGGGTGTTTTTATTTTATTTTTATGAACGCTTTAAGTGCAGTTAATTATTTGTCATGCTGTACGTGCTAATTGACGACTGCTTGAAGCTGAGGGCTGCGTCTCAAAACGTGTACTCACCATCTATATAGTAGCTGAGATGCATGTATTTTTCCCCAGGAAAGTATGCGGTTTGGGACGCAGCCGAACTCTCTTGTTCGCCGTAAAAAGCACTGTTGTGTGTGACCGTGTCCTGTCGCAAAATGCGGTGAAAACTCTCACACGACGTTCATAATGTGATTAAGGTGTTTACATGTCTGTAATACACGTCCATAATACGACTAAAACAGCAGTACTGCACCTGTCTTAATTCGATTAGAGCTTAATTCGAGTATGCACTTAATTAGATTAAGGTAAGTAAAAATCGCTGTTTACATGGTAGATTCTTAATCAGAGTATGGTCGTAATCGGATTAAGAATGGATTAATGTTGTCCATGTAAATGCGGCTAAAGTCTATTGTAAAAAGCGCTATACAAATAAAATACAATTGTCCAAAGACATGCATGTTAGGCTGATTGGCGTGTCTAAAAGTGTCCATAGTGTATGAATGTGTGTGTGAGTGTGTATGTGATTGTGCCCTGAGATGGACTGGCACCCTGTCCAGGGTGCACCCCGCCTTGTGCCCGATGCCTCCTGGGATAGACTCCAGGTTCCCCGTGACCCTGAAAAGGAGTAAGCGGTAGAAGATGGATGGATGGATGGATGGATGGATGGATGAATTGAATCTCTAGTTATAATACATTATTTTCTATCCTGATAAAACTCCAATAGATCGATATGCAAATTCGCCCTTGACGTCATCTGGCGACTTTCAGCACGAGTCACTTTCCCTTTATAACATGCAAATGGCGAAGGCCTACATGTGAAAAAAAGTCACACAGACCGCTCACTTGACTCACTTTTGAATTCAGATTCTTGCTATAATATGTATAAATGTCACGGTCTGGACCCACTTGTGCAGTATAAGGAGAGGGAAAGAAAAGAAAACCGCTAATGCAATGCAAATTCATGTCGCTTCTCGTCTGTCCTCGGAGTAAATTCCTCCGAGCACAGAAAGCCCTGACCTCCTCCTCATTCATTCTGCTTGGTCTTGAAGCCTTTCATTCTAGTCCATTTCATTGAAAAGCGACATTGAAAGCGAATCTCAGCCGCCGCCGTCATCGTCCTCTGTGCTTTGTCTGAGACACACAGAGCAGAGGCTGGGCTTTAATAACATTGAGCTGCGGCCCTGTTGTTCATATCATCCTCCCACAGCACCAAGCTAAACTCACAGCACTTTCTCCAGCAATGGGTGAGTTGTTATTGTTCTAATAAATACATATTTTTTTTTAATTCATTCTAATTTTAAGATTTTCAGAAGTGTTTTATTTTTAATATAGGCTAATATTATTTGTTTATTTATTTATTTATTATCAATTCGTTGTATATTTTGAAGGAACCTTCTGTGTGTAACTGTTTGTTGTGGTCGAGTTAGTTGAATGGAACACATGAAGTGAGACGCTGGACAGGTTTATGTCCTTGTGATAGCCCTTAAAGCGTTTAAGACATGAGTGCTGGAATAAATTCCTCTCAGATAGGCTTTGTGTTCCTGTCCAACCTCTTGGTTGTCTAAAACGTTATCCCACTTTTATGGAGGTTGTTGTAGCTTCGGTGTAATTGAGTGTAAAAGTTAAACATCTTTTACAAACAAAGGGCTCCCTGGATGCTGCCTGGACAAACATTGATTTTCTCATGTCTGTTAAATTTACATTTATTGTCTGTGGAAATAGCCTACAGGTTGCTGGGGCTGAATTAATGGAAGGGCAAGCATAAGTGCTGTAGAGATGGAGAAAAATCATAATAAATAAATAAATAAGTCGGCAATTTCCACCTCCCATTATGTGAAATGTATCTGTATGTCCTTTAAGTTAGACTTAAACCCTGCCATGCACCATCTGTCCCACCCAAGGCATCATCGATGCAACTTTTTTTGTTGCATCCAGAGAAGGATCTACCAACACTTCCCCCCCAGCACCCTTTCTGCACCCGCAGTCACAAGCAGTCACGTCCTCTCCCCTCCCCTCGATGCCAGCTTTCAAAAGTAGATCTGTTTGTTGCTGTGGCCTTTTGTTTGCGTCAACATTGCTTGCCCTTGTGCCCCTGAGCTGCTTGGAGACAAAGAGCATTGTCGATGGAACCACAAAAGGAGCCACTCTCCCTTGGTGCCTTGGTCCTCCCATTTTTCTCACACTCTGTGGGCTGTGGTGCGCACTGATTTTCACAATCCAGCACACATTGCACAGACAAAAATGCCTGCTTGCTTGTGGCCTGTTTAGATAAGAAGTTTTACAGGCCCAGCTGGTGCGAGTGAATGCCTCAGTGTTCCGATCATAGGACGCATATCCACTCATTGAACGTGTTTTGAATAGGATCTCTGTATTAATTTGTATTATTTTCAAACAGTAGTGATTGGTTTCACCACTAGAGAGTCACTAGTGGACAAGGAACAATATAATACTTCTTTTCAGGAAACGTCTGTATAAGAATACTGAGCTATTATTATTATTATTATTATTATTATTATTATTATTAAACAATTGTAGGGAACGAGTCCCGCCAGGGCCATGTGTGTGCGGAGTTTGCATGTTCTCCCCGTGTGTCGGGGGTTTCCTCCGGGTACTCCGGTTTCCTTCCCCAGTCCAAAGACATGCATGGTAGACTCATTGGCGTGTCTAAAGTGTCCGTAGTGTATGAATGTGGGTATGAATGGGAGTGTGTATGTGATTGTGCCCTGCGGTGGACTGGCACCCTGTGTTCCCCCGCCTTGTGCCCGGTGCCTCCTGGGATAGGCTCCAGGTTCCCCCGTGACCCTGAAAAGGAGTAAGCGTTTGAAGATGGATGGATGGATGGATGGATGGATGGATCTGAACCTGGATTACTTATTGTATGGATTAACCTTATTCTTTGTATTTGAGCTAGGCATGGAATAAAACATGACAGTAGTTCTGTTCTAGGAAAGTAATCAACGACAGTGTGATGTGATGCAACCGTTCCCATGCTGAAGTTAATTTTTTTTTGATAACGGCATGTCCCAAGTGCAAGTGTTTTATTTCTATCCCACCGCAGCAGCTTGCCAACAATAACAGTTTTTCATTCATTATTGAACAAAACTTTATTTCATTTACATTCAGTGTTAATGTGGGGTGTGATTAGAGAAATGAAAACGTAGCAGAACAAGCGCTTTAATATCAACCTGTGATTGTCCCAGCTGCTGTTAAAGAAAATTCATCAACACTTTATTATATAATTACTTGGATTTGATTGGATTTAGATGATGTAACTAAATGTAACTAAACTGCTTTCTGCTTTGTCTAATGTACTGCGAATCTGGTAAATACCTTTTGTTTTTTTAAAGAGTAAACTAATAAGCAGCTAATAAAACTGGCAGTGATGCTTGATGCAGTTTGCTGGCTTAGGAAAAGGATTGTGGAGACCACGGAGGTTCTGGAAAGCAAGTGAGCCATGGTAATATAGAAACGAAGACGGTTTAATTAAGAGATTAAAAGCATATGCTTTGTGCATTGTAGGTTGTTACGAGTGCTGCATGCGATGTCTGGGAGGCATACCCTACACGTCCGTGGTGGCAACTCTCCTCTGCTTCTCTGGCATCGCACTCTTCTGTGGCTGTGGGCACCAGGCGCTCACGGAGACCGAGAGGCTTATCGAGACCTACTTCGCTCGCAATCTGCAGGACTATATCACTCTAGCCTACGTGTAAATGCCATGTAATTCTTTGTGGGCTCATGTAATGGAAAGTGCTCATCTATGATTTTGTTTATACAGTAGAGCATGTGAAATGTCCTCTTCTAACTTAAATGGATCTAGTCAGAACAAGTATCTGAGAGTAACCCACAATGATATTCATTCTGCTGTGGAAGACCAAGAGTGTTCTATTACTAGAAATCTAGAGACCGTTAATGCATATATTTTGTTTTCATCTATGATAATACATAGGATGAACATTTATTTTCAATCCTCTCTTGCTCGCTCTCTCTCTCTCTCTCTCTCTCTCTCTGTCTCTCGCTCTCTCTCTCGCTCTCTCTCGCTCTCTCAGTATTGAGTATTTCCAGTATGTTATCTATGGCATGGCCAGCTTTTTTTTTCTCTACTGCATTGCACTGCTGGCTGAAGGCTTTTACACAACCAGCGTGGCAAAGCAAACGTTTGGGGAGTTCAGGAGCACTGTGTGTGGCCGCTGTCTCAGTACGACGGTAAGGATTGTTTGTGTGTCTTTTCTATAAAGGATGTAACAATTTTTTTTTGTAGTTAATTGGGGTTATTTTCTTTCCAGAGCCAGTTCTGGGCCTAATGTTAAAAAAAACTCAGCTTGACAGGAACTTGAAACATTCTCAGTCTGTGTGTGTGTGAGATATATATATATAAGGTCTTCAAATTATTCATGTGTTCATTTTTCTTCACAGTTTATTGTGATCACGTACTTTTTGGCCGTCATCTGGCTGCTGGTCTTTGCTTTCTCGGCACTTCCTGTCTACTTCTTCTACAACATGGCTGCGACCTGTCGCACTATCGACTTTCTCTCCGAGACACCCTCAAGCATTAACCAGCTGTGCATGGATGCCAGACAGTTTGGTAATGAACTCACTCTAGAAGCTTTTAATATCTTTATCGCACATATTTTGCCTCCTGACAGCTCCGGGATTTGATCTGGGCCCCCTTGTAACGCTGATTAAAATTCCAAGGTTGTCTTTTTTTGCAGATTATGGAGACCGAGCTCTATTGTGTCGACTTTTAAACCCGGTTATACAAATATAAACAGAGAATCTGTTTAAAAACAACTCGTTCAGCAAGTGACCCATGTACAGTCATGGGGAAATAGAAAACACACCCCCTGCAATTCTATGGTTTTATTTATCAGAGCCTAAATAAGAATTGTGTGCTCCTCATCAAATTCTATAAACAAATAAATCGCCTTGATCATTTTTTTAGACATTTCTTTCATAGTCATTATTTTTTGGCGAAATAGGAAACCGGGTGGGGAAAAATTAAGTACACCCTTCCTACTTCCACAATCACAATCAAGCAGCCAGGTGTTACTAATGAAATGCACAAGATTAGTTAATCATCAAAAAGTGTGACTACGTCTATAAAAGCACAACATTTTGGTGTTCTAGTGCACTTGGGTGCTTGTCTCAGCCATGACCCCAGAGAAGCAAGTGCTGCTGTTCATCAATCTTGTTCTCCAAGCAATTTAGAAATTCACCATTCTACAGCGAGGTGGACACCCCCAACCCCACCTGGTCTCTGATTGTTTGTTTACTTTTTGGGGGAGGTGACTACATATTGAAATCTGTTGTGTGATTTATTTATGGAAGTTGGTGAGGACCACACAATTGTTATTTAGGTGCTGATAGATAAACCCACTCATTGAAGGAGGGTGTACTTTCTTGTTCCCATGATGGTATCTGCTTGTAGCTTTCGTTTCAGTGGCTTTGATACATCAAGTTGCTGTGGTTTGGTTTTTTGTTTTGTTTTTTTATTCGCATCGCGTTACATAAGAACTTTTTATATCTCCAGGTTTACTTCCATGGAACACAGTGCCAGGAAAAGCTTGTGGAATGACCTTGTCCAACGTATGCAAAACAAGGGAGGTAAGTAACGCCTGCAGGCGAAATGTGATTCTATTTTCTCATAGCGAATCCTCAGAGGATCGGCCTCAACGGCTTGCTAGAGATAGATCTGACATCAAACGACAGCGCTTACAGCTCTGACTAGGCGAATCTCGTTTTACTGTTTCCACAGTTTTTCCTGACCTACGACCTCTACATTGCTGCTTTCGCTGGAGCAGGGATTACATTATTGGCTCTGGTGAGTAACAAGGCCCAAATCAGGGTCGGAACTGCTGCAAACAAGTAGTCATGTGTCCCAGTGATGGTGTCATGCAGCTGTAGGTGTAGAAGAATTCCAATCCTTCGTCAGTTACAGTCTCCGCTGCGCCCGCCGAAGCTGAAAAGAGCACAGCGGTTTTGTGGATTTTTCTTCCAAGACTTTGGCATATTTCTCAGCAGAGTGAGAATGTCATGACAGTATGGATGACGTGTCTGCGCATGACACAAGTTTCTCATTAGTGCCAGCACGGGCGTGAAAACCACGACTGAAAGTTTTAGCTTTCGCATAAACAGGAGTTGGATAAAGTATGGACGAAATGTGAATGCGCGTGCTGTTCTGGGAATATAATCCCTGATGTAGTGGTGCGACGCAGCCCAATGTGAAGTAGTGCTACTCTTACTACCAGTAAGCTGATCATTTTCCAATACCAGTACATTCTAGTGTTTTAACTTTAATCTATTTATAGTTCTATTTATTATTCTGGAACATCTGTGAAACAAGTTAGTTCCTATTATCACTTACATTTATAGCAATTATAAACAAGTATTCCTTTACCTTCCTCTATTTATTCTTCTCTCTTGGAGTTGGTAAGACAAAAAAAAATGCAGCTTGTCATGTTGCATGAAAGTGCAAACTCCTCTGTCCTAAAGGTTTTTCCAGGGAAAGTGTGGAAAGGGAACTAACCTCTACAAAGTGCTAATCCTTCTAGAAATGTTAAATAAGGTGACTTCATCAGATCAGTGATTAGAAATTATCCATCCATCCATCTTCAACCGCTTACTCCTTTATAGGGTCACGGGAACCTGAAGCCTATCCCAGGGAGCATCGGGCACAAGGCAGGGTACACCAGTCCATCAGGGTGCCAGTCCATCGCAGGGCACAATCACATACACACTCACACACACATTCATACACTACGGACACGTTTATTCTTTGATAAATAGCAACACTTAAAAAAATGTTTATTACTAGCCTTAGATTATGTTTAGCATCCTTCTAACATTCGCCTCACACCTCCAGGGTCCGGGGTTCGAGTCCCGCCAGGGCCATGTGTGTGTGGAGTTTGCATGTTCTCCCCATGCTGTGGGGGTTTCCTCCGGGTACTCCGGTTTCCTCCTCCCGTCCAAAGACAAGCATGGTAGACTGATTGGCGAGTTTAAAGTGTCCGTAGTGTATGAATGTGTGTATGTGATTGTGCCCTGCGATGGATTGGCACCCTGTCCAGGGTGTACCCCTCCTTGTGCCCGATGCCTCCTGGGATAGGCTCCAGGTGACCCTGAAGAAAAGGATAAGCGGTATAGAAGATGGATGGATGGATTTGCTGGGGTATTAAATAGTGCCAATATGTCCTGATTTACTGGTTCAGTATTGCTGTAGTGCTATATATATATATACCGGTGTATATAGCACTACAGCAATATATATATATATATATATATATAAATTAATTACATGGAAGCACTAGGAGGCCACACATTATAATTTGTTTCTGTAAGTTTTCTCACAATGTGTTTTAATTTAATTTAACACTTGCGATGGGCTTTATCTCCACGTTATCTCCCTGCTCAAGTGAGAGCTATTTCCACGGACATGGAAATCGTCAAACACTGTTTTCAGTGTGAGTGAGTCCCTGATCAAAGTAAAAATAAAGTTGTGATCATGACCTCTTATGACTGCTATAGTTTTATATATATTATTTATTTATTTATTTGGTTATATTTTGTTTTTCTTCTACTGATAAACCTGACACTCACTGTCACTCCTGTTTGTCCTCTCTCTCTCTCCTTTTCTCTCTGTAGCTCACATACACAGTCTCCACTACCTATAATTTCGCTGTCCTACGTTATCTGGGGAGGAAAGGCTTAGCCGCACGGTGTTAAAGCTCTCTGTCGTTTCCTGCAATCCATGCTGGTTCTGTCCGCTGTGCACCGTATGGAAGGACAGAAGACATTTCTTCACCTACCTGTTCAACACCTCAGTTTCTCTTTAAGACTTTTCTTCCTGTCTGATTGACACACTTTATAGTAAGCCAACTGAGTTTTAGTCCAGTAGACATTGTTCTGGAGGCAGGACAGACTATTTGATGACCGTTGATTGTAACACCGCTTCACTGTGTGATTATTGTGCCCCAATTTTCAAACACGTTGTCTTGTCTTAATAGTGCCTTCTTTTTTTTTTCCTTCTTCCCTGATGGACAAACGACTCAGTTGGACAGGACGTATAGAGATGTGTTCGGTAGAGGATTCGTGTTCTCTTCATTCATTTTTTTTCCTCTCTCTCTCTCTCTCTCTCTCTCTCTCTCATGCACGATTGGTTTAATATATCTTTTGCTGTTTATATTTTGTGATTTGAACATTTTCTATACAAGTGCCTACATCCCTTACTTACAAGCTGTGGGATGTTAGTTTTCCCATCCAACCTGGATGATGATATCTAGTGTTACTCTGTCGTTGAATAGCCAATTTAGTTTCTTTTATTGTTTTTACATTTGATAACATTTTGTTGTAGTTATCAGAAATAACTGATTTAATAAGTCATCCTGTGAGAACCTGAAAAGCTATTATTATTTTGTCTTTTGTAATATTATGGTTTTTTTTTCTTTTCATTTTGACTTGGGATGGACTAGCATGTTACTATGGTGATGACCTTTCACATGTGGTCACCATAGTGTCCAGACATGCCAATATGGACTGACTTGCCGTGACCTCGGCGCTTTTCTCACAGTCCAGAGGATAATAGTCCTGGCTTTGAGACGAACATTGATTTGAAACTAGAGGGGTGGATGAGCATCCGTCAGACCCGTCAGCTCGGATAAACACAAAGATTAAACCTGGAGGAAACAGCCTTTATAAATCCTTCAGTCAAGCAGACGACAGTCTGGGCATGAACCATGACCCTGCACTGAAAAGAAACAAGAAGCCAACCTGGTGTTTCCTGAGTATTTTACTCGGGCATTTGTGGTGCCGTGTGACACCTGCATCAGTTTTATATATAATTTTTTTTCCATTTGAAAGTGATTTGGTGAAAATTTCCACTATTTAAAGCGTGATTATTTCGTAGGACCTGATTGGTGCTCGGTCTCCCCCTACTGTCAGTCAAACTTTGTTCATCTTAAATGCACATTTCTGCTTTTCCATCTGAAAAACAGCTGAATTTGTGTTTCTCCCTGTAACTATCAGGAGAAATTAGTTGTTATGATGTAACGCTTATTTTAGCTAGATTAATATTTTTTAACTAATC
>JAFFST010048282.1:0-10656 GCA_022414735.1 Noturus placidus | reverse complement strand
CATGGGCCTCTTGGCTGCATCTCTGATCAGTCTTCTCCTTGTATGAGGCGGCTGTGGCTCAGTTGGTAGAGCGGGTTTTCCACTAATCCACTAATCGTAGGGTTGGTGGTTCGAATACCGGCCCGGGTGATCCCATGCCGAAGTGTCCTTGGGCAAGACACTGAACAAAGAATTATTCAGCTCCTTTACTTTCAGTGCAGCAAAAAGTATTAACTTAAGGGGGCTGAATAATTTTGCTCGCCCAATTTTTCAGTTTTTTATTTGTTGAAAAAGTTTGAAATATCCAATAAATTTGGTTCCACTTCATGATTGTGTCCCACCTGTTGTTGATTCTTCACAAAAAAATTACAGTTTTATATCTTTATGTTTGAGGCCTGAAATGTGGCAAAAGGTCGAACAGTTCAAGGGGGCCGAATACTTTCGCAAGGCACTGTAGATACAGTGGGGGAAATAAATATTGAACACGTCAACATTTTTCAGTAAATATATTTCCAATTAGGTTATTCACATGAAATTTTCACCAGACATCAGTATTAACTTAAGAAATCTGGAAATATAAAGAATTCACAACATTAAAGTCCATAAATAAAGTTATGTGTAATAGAGTGTAATGAAACAGGAAAAAAGTACTGAACACACTGTGAAAAAGCAGTTCTCCAAGTCAAGGTAAGGCAAGGAACCAGCTGAAATCTGTAAGTAATTATACCCCCTATCTGTGCAAATTAATATCGGCTAGTAAATTTATGGGCTATAAAAAGGCTTTTTGCTACCAAGGTGTCACACAAGAAACATCTCATGATGGGTAAAAGCAAAGAGCTCTCACAAGACCTTCACAACCTTATTGTTGCAAAACACATTGATGGAATCAGATACAGACGTATTTCATAACTTCTGAATCCTCCAGTAAGCACCATTGTGGCCATTATCCACAACTGGAAGCAACATCACTCCATCATCAAGCGGGCACACACAGGAGCTCCTCACAAGATTTCTGACCAGGGAGTCAGAAGAGTAGCCCAAGAGCCAAGGACCACTCGGAAAGAGCTCCAGAAACACTTGAAGGCAGCAGGTGCTATCGTCACAGAGAAAACAATAGGCAATGCTCTCCACTGCTCACGCTCACCCCGCAAGACTCCATTACTAAAGAAAAGGCATGTCGAAGCTCGTTTTGTTTGCTACAACTCATTTGGACAAGCCTATGAAATACTGGGAGAGTGTAGTCTGATCAGACGAGAGCAAAATTGGACTTTTGGCTGTTATACTACACTCCATGTTTGGAGAAGAAATGGCGCTGCACATCTCCCTAAAACACTACACAAACAGTGAAGTGTGGAGGTGAAGCATCATGGTGTGGGGCTGTTCATCGCATGGTACTGGCAGACTTCATATAATTGAAGGAACGATGAATGGAGCCCTTTACCGGGAGATTCTTGAGAAGAATCCGCTACCATCCACCAGGATGAAGATGAGACCAGCATGACAAAGCATACAGCAAATCAAAGCCCCAATTGGTTTCAGAGTAAAAAAAAAATCAAGGTGTTTGAATGACCCAGTCAATCACCTGACTCGAATCCAATTGAACAAGATTTAAAGACAATATGTTTAGAAGATCGGGTCAAAATCACACCTGAATACTGCGGCCCATTCATTTCTTCATTCAGTGTCTTGTAGCTGTCATTACAAACAAAGGCTTCTCCATGAAGTATTCAATTCTTTTTTCCCCCGTCTCATTCCTCTTCATTACACAACTTTATTTATGGACGGTAATGTTTGGATTTCTTTATACGTGTGGATTTCTTCAGTTAATACCAAAGTCTGGTGAAAATTTCATGTGAATAGCCTCATTGGAAATCTATTTCCTGAATAAAATGTTGACACTTCCAATACTTCTTTCTCCCGCTGTATATGATAGGAATCAGATTGACTGTATACACGTGCTAATAAATAGATATTTACGCTAAACTCCAAATAATCTGATATGTCACAGTTGATCAGTTTATTAGTGCGCATGTAAACACACTTCATGAAGAGCACTGTTAGGAATTGGTTTGAAGCATAGTCAAAGATCTGAAGTATGTACTATGATCCTAATAATTGTGTGTGGTTTTTTTTTTTGTTCAGCTGGCTCCAGATGTGGCCGCAGGACTACTGGCAGAGTCTGGACCAGGCAGAGGGACTGGTGTCACTGATCAATCACAACGAGTCTGACCCCGGACTGCTATGGCAACACATTCACAGAATGGCTGCGAGCAGGAACGGCCAATGACACGAGAGCACGTTACCTCGTGAGCGTGTGTAAGGGAAGAATTTTTCAAACGAAGGACCACTCGTACCAAAGACAAAAACACACACTAAAGAACTGGATCGAACTCGTCTAGCAGTGCAATAATTTTTTACTTGTTTATGGGTCATTTAGCTAAGGGCCGAAACCAGAGGAAGCAAAAAAAAAAAAGTCATTTTCTACACAGTAAGCATATATCTTTTACATTTCATATATATTTCATAGGCGATTAGTTTCTGTTTTGACATCATTTTCAGTATTATAAGAGGGCTGTTTAAATCATATTTGGAAACACATTACAGCATGATCTGCATATGAATAAGATCGTTCTGTTTCTGTTTATCAGTGCAGCTGTTATGAACAAGCCCTTACATGCTTTATGAATAATTTATTGTTCAGGATGCAGAACTTGACGTTTAAGCTGCTGTTCTTGTCAAATTGAAAACTGCTGTGTGTCTTCCAGGCATTTTTAGCCTTTTAAATGTGCACATATGTAAACATTTTGATACCAGCATAACTATATAATATTTATTTATTTTCTTTCACACTTTTGCAAAGAACAACGATTAAAGAGGTATACTCAGTAAACTTGATGCTTTTGTGGTTTGTTTTATGGTAAAATCTAAAAGGTGAATAAATGCAACAGGCATTTTACAGCCCTACATTTATTCCAAGTTTTACGAAGTATATTCATCCTCTGAAGAATGCACAGCAAAGGAAACCTTTTTTTCTTTTTTCATAATATGACAAGTTTGAAAGATGAAAAGGCTAGAAAATTTGTAGAAAAAGTGAAAACACACTCAACCGAACACATTTGATGCTGATTTCAAAGGCACTTCTCACAATTAGATGAAAGCAAAGACATAAAAGAAGAAGAATAACTGTTTTTGGAATGTAAACCAATTCAAACAGCACCTACTTCCGATAGTTAAACCAAAAAAAAAAAAAAAAAGGACAAGGAGATAATCTCAGGAATTACATTGGTTACTAACGTTCACCAGAGTAGTGAAGCAGAAAGCACGTCAATACAACCTCGCTTTAAATAATATTAGAATAACAGCTCTCGCAGTGGACCATCCCATTGTGCAAGAACATGCTGTCGATGAAATCGCCCATGGGCTTAGTGCAGATACCACACTGCGGGGGAAAAAAAAAAAAGAAGATAAACATATTGTCCTTTTAGGTTATTATAATTTTTGTTTAAAGTCCTTTTTACAATAGTTACCAGCATAAAAATACAACAAATGTATATATACATTATATATGTGTAAGAACTTGTTTTAAATCTATTATACCACAGCGCTGTTGAATCTATCCTGATTGGTCAGACATTATGGTTTCTATAGTGACTTGTATATGGTTTACACTAAACACCTAAGGCTAATATTAAATGGGTTAAACAAAAATAAGTTTAGAAAATGGATTGATTTGGTGAAGATTTCTGTAAGGAGATGTTTATTTAACATTTATGGAGAGTCTCCAGTGTCAGAGCCAGGTAACGGTCAGTAAGAGAGTCTCCAGGAAAGAACTAGTGAAGGAATCCCTGTTTATAGCTGTTATAAACCGATCAGCCGTAACATTAAAACGACCTGCCCAATGTTGTGTATTTTGCCACCAAAACAGCTCTGACCCGTCGAGGCACGGACTCTACAAGACCTCTGAATGTGTGCTGTGATATCTGGCACCAAGACGTTAGCAGCAGATTCTTTAAGTCCTGTAAGGTGCTTGGTGGGGTTGTCCAACGTCCCACAGCTACTCGATCTGATTGAGATCTGAGGAATTCGGAGGCCAAGTCACCACCTTGAACTCTTTGTCATGTTCCTCAAACCGTTCCTGAATTTTTTTTGCAGAGTGTCAGGGTGCATTATCCTGCTGAAAGAGACTATTAGGAAATACTGTTTCCATGAAAGGGTGTACTTTTTCTGCAACAATGTTTAGGTAGGAAGTACATGTCAAAATAACATGCAAATGAATGCCAGGACCTGAGGTTTCCCAGAAGAACATTCTCCGGAGCATCACTATGCGACTGCCGGCTTGCCTTGTTCCCGTAGTGCATCCTGGTGCCATCTCTTCCCCACGTAAGCGACGCACACGCTCCAGGTTTAACATTAACATGATTAATCAGACCAGGCCACCTTCTGCCACTGCTCCATGGTCCAGTTCTCATGCTCATTGGTCCAGTTCTCATGCTCTCATGCCAATTTTAGGCGCATTTGATCGTGGACAGGGGTCAGTATGGGCTCTCTGCAGCTACGCAGCCCCATACGCAGCAAGCTGTGATGCACTGCGTGTGCTGACGCCTTTCTATCATAGCCAAAATGAACCTTTTCAGCAACTTTTTTTGTGCTACAGTAACTCTTCTCTAGGATCGGACCAGACGGGTAATCCTTTGCTCTGCACGCACAATAATGAGCCTCGGGTGTCCAGGACACTGTTGCCAGTTCCCAGTTGTGTACCTTGGACCATTTTTGGAAGGTACTAACCAATGCATTCCCAGAACACCCCTGCCGTTTTGGAGATGCTCTGATCCAGTCGTCTAGCCATCACAATCTGGCCCTTGTCAAAGTTGCTCAGATCCATACACTTGCCCATTTTATTTGCTTCCAGCACATCAATTTAATATAGTTGACTGTTCACTTGCTGCCTAATACATCCCAGCCCTTTTTTAACAAGGTAATCAATATTATTCACATCACCTGTCAGTGGTTTTAATATTATGGCTGATCGGTGTATAATAGAAACTAACGTGTCTAGTGGACATTCATTAAATGTTACTATAAACTGCTGTGGTATAAGAGGGGTGTGTGTGTGTGTGTGTGTGTGTGTGTGTGTGTGTGTGTGTAACTGTACTAGAATGTACCTTGAAGCATTCAGGATGGCACAAGATGTTGAGGTGGTCAATGGTGATCTTGGAGTCGTTTCCTACAGGACTACCACAATACGTGCATTTGTTCACACTCTCAGTGCTGAACCGAGAGAGAAATAAAAGAGGGGGGGGGGAATCATTAGAAACATATAGAGCTGTAACATTAGCTGTATTGCTGCTGTTTAGTGTTGGGCAGATCCTGAGTGTAATGAGCTTACTGCATATCAAGAACAGTTTCATATATGACTCGGTGAATCGCTCCTGTGAGACGTTGTCATTTACCATAACATAATACTTCCGTTGCCATTCTAATATGGTCTTAAACTGATTTCCTTTAATGTATAGTTACCTGGAGGGGCTGCTGTATGCATAACTGCTGGAGCTCGAGGTCACATAATCATAGTCACTGCGGGCCAAAAAACAGAGATTGGCTCTTTCCATACATGATAGCTTTATTCCCAGATCATTATACGGTTCAGTCCATTGCACTAAGTAATGTAATGAACATAACCGTCACTGCAATTGCTTCGTGTTCCCATGACTAGTGGAGTAATACATTGGCCTGCTTTATTTCTACAGCCTCTTGGGAGATCTTAAACAGTAATGTTGCTAGAAATAACAGTTTCATGTTTTGTTTTGTTTTTATAATAAGTTTGGATATGATCTGTGAAATTTTCATTAAAAGGGGAACAGTACAAAAAAGCATCCTCCCTCCATACAACGTTAAATATTTCAAATGAATCACAATGTTTACAACTGCTAATAATGGTAATGGAATATAGTATATAGAGCATATACAGGAGTATCTCACTTGTCATATCTGCTGGTGCTGAATCTGGGCAGATCAGATGACTTCACATATGATTTCACATAGACTAAATTCCTGGAAATAAAGGAATTGAAGAATGAACATACGGACCTATTTATTCATAAAAAAAATTCAGAATTAGCAATCTGTCGTGGAAATACTGTACATACTTTTTAATTTCGGTGTCCAGCTCCTGGAAACTGTTCTCGTCTGTTCTGGTGTAGGCATTGTAACTACTGGTGTAGGAGTTGTAACTACAAAATAAGATACAAGATACAGGATAATAATATTACATATTCTCCACGTACATGTGCATTTTGCACTGATTTGCTGATATGAAATTAGCCCAGTGGTTTTCTGGTCTTTTTTTTTTGCACTTCTATCAAGGAGCAAATGGAAATGTGAAAGCTCTCATAGCAATTTCATTAATAGGTTGGCTGTGTGAAGTCTCAGCAGTCTGTTTTACAGAATGCAGGGATTTAGATCATCTAAATGAATGTGATCATGAAAGTGAAGCTCTTAGTGAAGCCTCTTACCCTAAAATCAGTTTGAGTTCTGTATAATACTCATTATATAGTAATGGAAGTATCAGTTACTATTGATACTGCATTACTAAGGTTACAGTGTTACTTAGGAACATTGGTATTTTCTGGTTGGCATGAAAAAATGCTTAAAGGTTCTCATGCCAATATGTGGTGTTTATCACTATATACAAGTATATAAGCACAGTGCCGTGAAAATGTATTTGCCCCTATCCTGATTACTTCTGTTTTTGTGTACATCTCATACTAAATTGTTTCAGAAATTAAAACAAAATCATTAGATGAAACAAAGGCGACCTGAGTAAACACAAAATACAGTTTTTAAATGATCATGTTTTTGTTTTTTTGTTTTTTAAGCGAAAAAAGTTATCCAATAACAACTGGGGCAGTGTGAAAATGTATTTGCCCCAGTAGGTACAAATTCCCCAAATCTGTGAACCTGCATTCATAATGGGGTTCAGCTGGACTAGATGCAACCAGGTCTGATTACTATTAAATCAACACTTAAATATAATTTTATTTAATAGCATGAAGCTGGGTAAACGGTCTTACCCAGTAATACACTATGCCAAAGCTAAAAGAAATTCCAGAAAGTATGAAGAAGGTGATTGAAATACATCAGTCTGGGAAGGGTTACAAAGCTATTTCAAAGGCTCTGGGACTCCAAAGGACCACAGTGAGAGCCGTTATCTCCAAATGGAAAAACCTGGCACAGTAGTGAACCTTCCCAGAAGTGACCAACCTTCCAAAATTCCTCCAAGAGCACAGTGACGACTCATCCAGGAAATCACAAAAGCGCCAAGGACAACATCAAACTACAGGAACTACAGGCTTCTCTTGCATCAATAAAGGTGACTGTTCATGACTCCACTGTCAGATAGACACTGAGCAAAAATGACATCCATGGAATAGAGGCGAGGTGAAAACCACTGCTATCCCAGAAGAACATTAAGGCTCGTCTGAATTTTGCCAAAACATACCATTATGATCCTCAAACCTTTTGGGAGAATGTTCTGTGGACTGATGAGTCAAGACTGGAACTGTTTAGAAGTCAGTGGTCGGATTACATCTGGAGTAAACCAAACACTGAATTCCACAAAAAGAACATCATACCTACAGTCAAGCATGGTGGTGGATGTGTGATGGTGTGGGGATGCTTTGGGACTGGGAAACTTACAGAAATTGAGGGGAAACATGAATTCTGCTCACTACCAGAAAATCCTAAAGGAGAATGTTCGGTATTCAGTCTGTAAGTTGAAACTTAAGTGCAAATGGATTCTGCAGCAAGACAATGATCCAAAGCGTAGGAGTAAATCCACCTCTGAATGACTAAAAAAAAAGCTACATTAACGTTGTGGAGTTGTTTAGTCAAAGTCCTGACTTGAGCCAATTGAGATGCTGTGACAGGACCTTAAACGTGCAGTTCATGCTCAAAATCCCTCCAATGTGGTTAAACTAAAGCATTTCTGCAAAGAAGACTGGGCCAAAATCCCCCACAGCGCTGTGAAAGACTGATCTCCAGTAATCAGAAGCGTTTGCTTGCAGTTATTGTTGCTAAAGGTGGCACAAACACATTTTAAGTTTAATGAGGCAATTAGTTTTTACCCCCATGAGTGATAGGTGTTGGATAACTTTTTTTATTTTTTATTTTTTTGCTTCAATAAAAAAAAAAACCCATAAATAAAAACTGTATTGTGTGTTTACTCAGGTTGCCTTTGTTTTATGTTGTATTTTGTTTGAAGATTTAAAACTATTTAGTATGAGATGTACACAAAAACAGACGAAATCAGGCAAATCCTTTTCCACTGCACTGTATGTACTGATATATAGTGATATACACCATTTATATTTAAGTATAATACAGGTATAGTATGACTGCTAAAACAATATATTTTTAAAACCAAACCTAACAAATAAACACAAAAACACATTTTTAAAATGAGTACAAGAGAAAAAACTAAGCCCACATAAACCTTTTTTTTTTAAGTTGAGTAAAAATCTCATAAATAGGTTATTTACACTCACCATCCACTTTATTAGGAACACACGTACCCTTTACTCATTCATGCAGTTAGTCAATGTGCCAGTCATGTGGTAGCAGTACAATGCACTAAATCATAAATATCATCAGAATGGGGGAAAATGTGATCTCCGTGACTTGGACAATGGCATAGGACAGGGCGGACAGGGCGGCTGTGGCTCAGTCGGTAGAGCGGGTTGTCCACTAATCCACTAGCCGTGGGGTTGGTGGTTCGAATCCCGGCCCGGGTGATCCCATGCCGAAGTGTCCTTGGGCAAGACACTGAACCGTAAGTTGCCCCCAATGGCAAGCTAGCACCTTGCATGCAGCTCTGCTACCATTGGTGTGTGAATGTGCTCTCATTAGTAAGTCGCTTGTAAATGTAAAAATGTAAAAATTCTGTAAAGCTGCTTTGAGACAATGTACCATTGTAAAAAGCGCTATACAAATTGATAAATTATAAATTAAATTATAGTTGCTGGTTCCTGGTTTGCATGGTCTGGTCTGAGTATTTCACAAACCGCTAAACTACTGGGATTTTCTTGCACAACAGTCTCTAGAGTTTACACAGAATTGTGTGTAAAATAAAAGTAAATAAAAAAAATAGCTGACAGGACGTTTGTGTTAACTCAAATAACCACTCTTTACAGCTGTGGTGAGCAGAAAAGCATCTCAGAATGCACAACATGTCAACTCTCAAAGCAGATGAGCTTCAAAGGCAGACAATCACATTGGGATCCACTTCTGTCAGCTAAAAACAGGAATCTGAGGGAATCTACCAGTTTGATCACAAACCTGACAGTTGAGAATTGGAAAAGCGAACAGGAAGTCAGCAGTTCCAAAAATACCGGCACCAACGACCATGCTACAGTCAAAGCTAAATGTGAACATCACTTGAAGCTCTTGACCTGTATTTGCATTGTTCTGCTATCACATGATTGACTGGTGTACAGGTGTTCCTAATAAAGTCATGAGTGAGTCGATATATTCAATAAGAACTTTACACACACGGCCAGATTGGATCACATAAACAATACAACACAACTAGACTCAAACGGCATTCATGCAATTTTTAACACTGCATATTTTATAAGAATGGGAAAATGATTTTTTTTCTTTAGCAGAGACCAAATCCAGTTTCATATTGCCAAGAGTGTTACTCATACTTACTCACTGGTTGGTTCTGGGTCTGGCATGGGCTCTCTGTGAGGGAAAACAGTCAAACATAAAGCAGTCAAACATAAAACGCTTCTAAAATGATACAGTGGTTATGTACTGCTAGTAAATGTAAATAAATGCAATTTCAGTAAAAAAAAATAATAATAATTTCAACAATACAAATGAATAATAAGACGGGAAGGACGTGCTGTTTACCTGTCCTCTGTGGTGGAATGCATAGTGGGAACCGCCCATTTCTCCCATGGCGTGCTAGTTTTAGAGGACCTAGTTTTAGAAGACGTGAATAAAAAAGATCGTCATGCATTTTCGGTATATACTGAAAGGAAACTGGTGATGCCTGAGAAGCAGTAACTTGATATGCAGCAAATAGTAGAGTTCAATTCAATAAAATTTTATTTGTATAGCACTTTTTACAATGGACATCGTCTCAAAGCAGCTTTACAGAACTATATAAGCATGGGATACAGATTTGAAGTGTGTGAATTTATCCCGATTGAGCGAGCCGGTGGCGATAGTGGTGAGGAAAATCTCCCTAAGATGAGATGAGAAGGAAACCTTGAGAAGGGAACCCGTCTTCATCTGGGCAGAGGCCTTTTGGTAAAGTCTAGACTGTCTATTTTTATGACCGCACCAGCATCAGTTAGGTCAACAAGACCTTGTTAAAGCAAGAGAAAGAAATTGACTCACTTCTGCTCGAATGTGACTGAAACTGCCTGCTGTTGGCCGTTATTGCTGAAAGATAACATTAATAACATTAATAACAAAGATAACATTAATAACAGTTCAAATGTTAAAACATGAATCATTTATTTGCAATTGTTTCTTTTATATACAGTGGTGTGAAAAAGTGTTTGCCCCCTTCCTCATTTCCTGTTCCTTAGCATGTTTGTCACACTTAAGTGTTTCGGAACATCAAACCAATTTAAACAATAGTCAAGGACAACACAAGTAAACACCTGA
>JAFFST010048279.1:763327-770827 GCA_022414735.1 Noturus placidus | reverse complement strand
AGTTGCCTTTGGGAGGATTTGAGTACACAGTTATGAAGGCTGGGTTTATGAAAAGGGGAAATGAGGGACAGGCAGTCTGGGCCATGAAAATATAAACAAGAGAACGTGAATTCAAACATTGCCAGTGTATAAGGTGCGGTATAAACTCTTAAAATAGCTAGCAGCTAGCACACCATGGTTGAGGTTTAGGAACTAAAACGTGATTTTTTATTAATGTATCTTTTCTGATAATTGAGCAAAATTCTGCAAATTTTTTGAGTGATCATTAATCTTTTGTCTGCATAGTAAAACTTTAGTATCTGTTATGACCCTAGCTCTGTAAAAGAGAGGGAAGAACAAACAAGCGTCGACATTATGCCAATAAATTCATGGAGGCCTGTCAATTCAGAAGTCTCTGCCTCCTGCACCAACATTCAGTGCTTCCCGCCTAGGCATTTGTTTTGAGGGTGAACACTGAACTTGTTTGAATTTTCACTTTCAAAATAGCTACATCCAGCTAACTTTCACTGAAAGCCCTGACTATACCTTTAAATACAACACACATGACACTGAGGAGCCCCAATTACATACTTAATTCAGCAGAGCACTAAATAAAGTTCATCATTGTCCTGCAGCTTGGACACCAGTCAGATCATCAAGCAGATATGCAGAGTCTCAGGTTTAAGCTGCACAGATTCCTGCACCAGTGTCACGTTACATTGGAGACATTCTCTCCTTTCTCAACTGTCACCCTACATTAGCAATGCCTGACAGACATCCATCACCTGACCTGTGGAGTCGAGAAGCACAAGAAAAACACGTCATCTCCAGTGTGTCAAACCTGAGATGAAGATTGAAACACAAGTACCACTTGAAAGAACATGGTTCTTATTATATCTGATAGTTTAATTTATCCTTTGCTTATATCCTCCTGTGTCTTTGAACAACTGCTCCTCTGTGAAGAAGGTGAGGATTTAGCACACTAGGTATTTAAGGAACAAACCTGTTATCACAGTGTTCCATATTAAGAACTGTGGTTTGAGCTGTAATTCTCTTCATTAGGAGCAAGAGCAAATTAACTCTTATGTGTGAGCTCCTACAACATGATAAATCTCAGGAGATGAGCACTTATGAGGCTTATTGCATTATCAACTTTTGGTTTTTCACGCTCCTCAGTGCGTGTTTTTGTGAAATGTCAACAATAAAATGTCCTATGTAGAAAAAAAAAAACCAACCAAGGTATTGCAAGATGGCTCTGACAGCATAAAGTGCTAAAGCCCCAAACACAAACAAATCAGCCAGAACATAAAACCACCTGCCTAATACAGTTTTGTGCCCAATATTGACTAGTGCCACCAAAACTCCTCTGACCTGTCGAGGTATGGACTCCACAAGACCTCTGAACGTGTGCTGTTTTATCTGGCACCAAGTCTTTAGCAGCAGATCCTTTAAGTTCTGCAAGTTGCGAGATGGGCCCTGCATGGATCGGACTTGTTTGTCCAGCACACCCAACAGAGGCTTGATCAGATTGAGATCTGTCCGCGACTTCTGGGAAGGTTCACTACTGTGCTGAATTTTTACATTGGGATATAATGGCTCTCACTGTAGATCTTCAGAGTCCCAGCGCTTTTGAAATAGCTTTGTAACCCTTCCCAGACTGATGTAATTCAACCTCCTTCTCCTCATTTCTGGAATTTCTTTCAATTTTGGCATAGTGTGTTACTGTGAAAGACCTTTTAATCAACATCATGCTGTTGAAAAAGTTCTATTTAAGTGTTGATTTGATTGAACAGGGTTTGCAGTAATCAGGCCTGGTTACATGTAGTCCAGCTGAATCCCATTATGAATGCAGTTTCAAAGATTTGGGGAATTAGTAACTATGGCAGCAAATACATTTTCACACAAGCACAGTTGTTATTGGGCAACATATTTTGCTTCAATAACTAACTATCATTTAAAAACTGTATTTTGTGCTTACTCAGGTTGCCTTTTTTATTTTTTGAAACAATGTAGTATGAGATACAACAAACAGAAGAACTGTTTAGGTGTAGGTATGTATAACGCCATGTTCTGAATTGTCACATATGAATGTGTGCGCATGTGTGGATGAGAGAAAAAGGCCATGCATCAAAGGATTGAGTGAGTACAGGTTGTAAACAACAGAAATCGACTGCTTGTTGGAAAGCTCTCATGTTTTTTTTTTTTTTTTTACAGAAGTAGTGACTGACAGCCATTTCAGTACGATTACGAAGCTTTATAAGTCAATTTATAAATCTCCTTAAAAACTACAAAACTGTGGGTGATAATGAATGCTGAATTAAAATTCTGGTTTAAAATTCTGTTGAGTCCTCTATTGTCTGACACATGAACATACCGTTTGCCTTTTCTGCAGAGCTCACCCAACCCCCACACTCGCACTCCTCTTCAGAGTGGCACAGGAAAAGCTCAGGGGACTGGAGATCGAGGGGAAACGGTCTCAGCAGAACACAATAACAGCAATTCAGCACCAAGTCAAAGGATAAAGGAATCTCAGATTGACTGCTACAGATGAACTGAATTTTTATATGATTAAAAGGGTCTATGCTTAAGGTTTTGTGATGAAAACAATTATGAGCAGTTGACAATGCTACAATAACATGCATGGTTAAATATGACAATGTGCATATAAAATATTAAACTATGAATTTATAAAAAATAAATAAATAGGTACAAACTCAAAAGGCACAGAATTTCGAAAATGTACTACTCATATATATATCAGATCAATATTACTTGATATTTTGACAAGACTGGCTGAAGTTTCAAAACAACACAAAAATGAATATGATGTTAAATGACAGGGCATTGAATCATATAATAACATTAGCTACTTATAATTGAAAAACTGCTGGGAAATATGTTTAAATTACAACTAGATCTATCTAAATGATTCCCTTCGAAGAAAACATAACATAAAATTTGCAAACAAACTGTCTAGTGTGTGGAAAACTGACCAAATTTACAATTAATAAACAAATTTACTGTTGGAAGCAACTTTCACATAAAATCAATACTGAAATACTATTTAGAACAGTTCAGGGTGCAGCCTAAGTATTCAGTAAGTAATCAGGTACTAGGTAAAAGAAGATTAGACAAAAGGAGCACTGAGAAATGTTTTAGAAAATAATAGCTAGAATATAATGGCTATTGTGTGTAAACAATAATCATAATATGTATTCAGAAAGTGTTATGTAGACTGGTAGCAATTAGCCCAGGTAATGTTAGCTTGCAAGCTAAAACAAACTAGAGGATAAAAGATCCGTGAAAAATAAATGCACCAAAGGTTTTCTAGAGCTTTGACCCAAGATAAAGCTAAAAAATAAAAATAAAATAAAAACACTAAATACACTCCATGCACCACCAGCTGCTAAAGTTAACTTGCTAGCTAAAACAACTAGGTAACAGTAGTGACTAATTTGACATCAATAACACATTAGCAGACTATAATTCACTAACTATTTAGATAATTAGAAAATAAATAAACTTATTTATTTCACTCATCACACCTACTTTGCACCCCTTTGATTGGTTTGCTGCCAATAATAGCAGACCATTGATTTCGCATGAATTGTGCCTGTGCATCATTGTGTGCATCCAGACACTCGTGCAAAATGAAAGCAAATAGCTCTGACTGTGAATTACTATTATGAACAGGATTGCCAATGTGATTTCTACCAGCTTAGAAAGTCATTTAAAAATATATATATATATATATATATATATTTTAGCATTTTTAACTATAAAATAGCATTTCTTAGTCTAGTATGTTCATAAAATTCAAAACAAGCACAATATTGGTTTTTGTCTGAGTGATCGACACTGAGCAACACTTCACAAATTTCGTAGTATTGATTTAATTTACAGAAATGGCATTGAAATGGACTTTAGCCTTTTGTTTCTTATTCAGCACTCATGTTCTTGAAGGCTACTCAGCTTCACAACAATCTTAGAAGGATAAACGCTAAACAAATCTGATCCATCGGTAAACACACCGAGCTCTCAGCCTTCATCCAGTTACCAGTCTTTTTCTTTATTCTGGGTCTAGAGCACAGGGGGAAAGCCTATAGGAGCTAATAAAAAGGCTCTGAAAGCTGTTGCCAATAAATATTGGGTGTGAAGAGATCCCAATTGATTCTCAGCTTCTCCAGTTCAGAGAGTAAAGGCTTCCTTCTGCTACATGCTGAGGAATAGTGAAGGTTTACAGTACTTGTCCACTCTGATCCGAGATGAAAATTTAGCATTAAGTGTTTATTTCACCATTAGAAGGCTCAGAATTAACGACTGTTTATCATTTCTATGAGGTTTGTAATGAAAATATGTATAGGTCAGTCGTAGTCAACAGCATTATCTGGACGTGGGCCCAGCAAATTATTTCCCCAGACTGATACAAGTATATGAAAAAATATGTAAATAACATGGATTTAAAATAAATAAAATAGATTTTTGACTTCAGTCTTAATTTGATTAAAATATATAATCAATGCATCAAATTGTGCAGATGCAGGTCAAGAGCTTCAATTAAATGTTCAGATCAAGCATCAGAATGGAGGAGAAGGGGGAGATGTGATCTCTATGAATTTATCCGTGGCATGGTTACAACCGGATGGGCCAGCCTTCGCTCCCCACGAGCATCAGTGAGCCTTGGGCGCCCATAACCTTGTCACAGGTTCACCGGTTGTCCTTACTTGTACCGCTTGTGGTAGTTACTAACCATTGCATACCAGAAACACCCCCGCAAGACCTGCCAGTTTGGAGAAACTCTGACTCAGTCGTCTAGCCATCACAATTTCCCCTTGTCAAAGTCACTCAGATCCTTTTGCTTACCCATTATTCCTGCTTCAGACAAATCAACTTCGAGATTTTTCACCCGCTGCCTAATATATCTCACCCTTTGACAGGTGCTGTTCTACCAAGCTAATCAAATGTTACTCACTTCACCCGTCAGTGGTTTAATGTCATCTAATGTTAGCTAATCGCTGTATATAGTATCATTTACCCTTTCTGGTCTGATTACTAAACTGAGAACATGACTTGTTAAAACAGTCCACAACAAAAACAAAATGTTTAAAGACAAATGGACTGAAAAGTGTTAATTCTGTGTTTCAATTTCAAAACGACTGTGCCCGATCTGTTTATTGTAGTGCTGTGCATTAGGACCAACAAACTTTTTTTTGAGGGTTTATACTTTAATACACATTGTCAGATACAAAGTTGCTGGCCAAAGAAAGGACATGTTCATTAAGTTGGGAGTATACGGGTTGCATGCATGGCTCTGAGCAACACATTTACCACATTCATTCATTCTTCTTCAGTAATTGCTTCATTCTGTTCCGGGTTATTGTAGTTTAAATGATTACTCTGTTTATATGTTAGGAAATAGAACCAACTGAGAAAATAAAATGTTTGTTAGAAAATACTGCAGACAAAAAATAAATGTAGGAGCAGCTTTAGGGGGATTAAACTGTCAGTCATGCCCAAACCTTCATTTCAGAGTCCATGGCACTGGTCACAATTGGCAAAATGAAGTGCAAATGCAAAACAAAACAGCTACTTAGAAATGTCTTATTTATAGCCATAAAAACAAATGTGTATTTTTTTTTATAACCATAAGTTAAATCATTAATGTTTACGCATAAAAAAAGTTAACGGTCAATGCCATTCAGTTATGTTAGCTGCTTAACTGAACTCTTCTAAGCACAGACTTTTATGTAACCGGACCTTTACAAATTGTACTTGAATACCCCTGGTACAGGCATAAAAGCAATGCAGGACAAGAGCACTTCTGGTCACATGAAACATGTGTTTCAGATAGAGGAAAGCAGTCTGAAAAGGGCCTCTTGGCAAATGACACACTCCAAAAATTCCATAAATCCTCTGAATTATGCATGAGTTTGAGCCATCTGCTAGCATCCTACAAATCTACAATTCACCACAAATTTACAGCTCTTAAAATACCATTCATTTTTGTGTAAATCATATTAGGTTTTAAATCACACAACAGGAGTGGAAAAATGGTATTAAGACAAACACTAAACGGCAGTGACATGTACGTTTTCTGACCATTCCGCCCCATGATAGATAAATGTGGCATATAGAACAAATACAACAAATCTATTCGGCCCATAAAAGTAAGCACTAAATGCACAAGCCTAATAATATTTAGCCCACAGTGAGCTGCCCTACTCTGTTGGTAGTCTAATTCTGCTTATATGGTTCATCTAACGCAAATAAAAATAGCTTCACCCAGAAACTGGTCTAAAGACCATGACTAACGGTTGGAGTAGCATCGCCAATTGGCAGCAGCACGGCCTTTCTCTGACCCGTACAGGCTGGCTGGGGGAGTTTGGAGACCATATTGAGGAGCTGCATGACTGACAGGTGGTGAGGGCATGACTACAGCGTGGGAGACAAGGGCCTGAATGACGGGAACGCAAAGAAGCAGGTACTTGACACTCAGTGAACCGCATTAAGCCATACCATTAACACACAGACACACACACACATTTTTTCTTACCATCATTGTGAGGACCTTCCACTGACAATTATTAATGCCGCTAATTAATGCTATGCCTACACTTAAATCTAAACCCAACCATAACCACGGTAATTAAAATGAAACCTTTTGGTTCTTTTAGTTTTGTTTGTTTAATAAAAGCTGCCGTTTTAATTAATTAAAACAACAACAACAACAACAACAACAACAACAACCACCCAGTTTAAGCCATGGGCACCAGCCAAACGTTAGTGTCTTTGTGGGGATTTTTGGTCCCCACCAATATATAAAAACATGCCCATACACACACAAACACATCCTATTCATGCGCTCTTGGAGATGCACAACACCATTTCCCTTCTTTTGTCTCATTCAACCACATATTTACTGCACACACTTTATCCCACTCGCACCCTGTAGCAACACAAATTACATCCCTCTGAAGTGCTCTCAGGCCCTTGAAGAGTAAAGCATGGGACTGCATTCCTTTTCAAGTCTTTCAGGCTCAATTAGAAGCCCTGCGACTAGCATGTGGCTGCAATGGGGCAACAAGCCCAGCTATTCTTCCCAGCTGATTGAAATTCATCACACAGTGTCTAAACTCCAGGACCTGTTTAAACATTGTTCCAAGGCAGACAGGCTACAGGATGTGCTTAGGCTTAAACAATGCAGAGAGAACCAGGGAAAGAAGACAATTAGAAATGCCCAACAATCACAGCATAGAACACATGCAGATGATTTTTTTTGTATATACTGGCCACCTTTGAAAGCCTTATACGTATTTAAGCTATACTGAGCATTCATGTATTCATGTATACTGAGCCTTTTATTATGTATATTTATGCAAGAGCCTGCTGACTTTCTGGAGATTTAATTCAGTCTCAACACACAGTCTCACAAAGAATTGCTCTCATTATTTTAACAACAATGCTGGACATGCACATTAGGCCAGTAACAATGAAGACCATGTACACTAAGTATATACTCTG
>JAFFST010048279.1:743933-763300 GCA_022414735.1 Noturus placidus | reverse complement strand
TATGTGTATATATATATATAAAGTCCAGTCCAAGTGAGACCATGCTCTTAGGTCCTAGTGTCCAGATTAACCTTTTGCATGGCACAGATGCTCATCTTAGTCTCCAGACAAATAGTTCTAAGCCCTGCAGCTCGCATTGGTCTTTTCATTTAATGTGAAAGCAGTGTAAATATCACCAAAGCCCTGTTTCCCTAAACTGCCCGTCTTACTTGCTGGAAACGAGTCCCAATAAAACAAAAAAGCTCGTTTCGTCTGTCTGTAGGAGGTTACACATCATGGGGACTTCATATTCCAACACATCTCCTGTGACATGAATATTTTTTTCAGCTTTTAATTTGTACACATTTCAAAAACACTGATTTTTGAACAATAATGAAATGCTTCTTGAACCAATACTACATATTTACTTTAATTTACTGGAATGGTAGTTTTAAAGCACACACAATTCCACACGTCAATGCTTCACATGACAAGACAGACACCAGAATCACAACTGGACAATAGCCAAGTAAATCACATCAGGATGTGAGAATGAGGCTTCTCTTTTAATGCGATGGAGTGGAGAGGTGTGAACATTATTGTGTGTGTGTGTGTGTGTGTGTGTGTGTGTGTGTGTGTTAGTGTCCGGGCGGGGGGTGGGGGGCTGGAATCATTCAACACTAAAGAGGCCAGGTGGCTGATTTAAGGGCTACCGTGCTATGGAGGTGTGAGACAGGACTGTCTGCCTGCCAGTCAGACTTGATTTACCCAGCCTGAGCTTTTGGACAGAAACTGATTAGAGGAGGTGCATATACAGAGCTGCTTACTGTGAGCTTGGAATATCTAAAAGGTTTAAAACCAGTCTTGCCAAAACAAGTAATGCCCGAGTATAGCGGCAGTAGAAACAACTGAATAAAAAGTGTCCCTCCACTGCAGACTCCTCCTAAATCCATAGCTCCAAACACAATCCCTGCATCTGCAGGGAAAGTGAGTGCAGCACAACAGCAGCCTATTCTGCCAGCCCCCAGGCTCAATAATACAGACAGATCCAGGCATTTGTGTTGTCATGGTTACACGGTCTAACCAGCAGAATTAAAGCTGGCGAGGTGGGTAAGAAAAGTGAGAGAAAGGCCCCCTCCCCACTCCTATTAAGACAACACACACACACACACACAAATATTTGGTGCGGCTGACCAACTCAAGCTAGCCTACAGATTTGGAAATGTGTGAAAGAGGAGCATTTGTGAGAACATTGGCCCTTCGCGCCAATGAGTAGAGAACTGGTTGCAAATGAGTCAGATGTTCTTCTCAAATGTCTACACCCACGTCCTTCACACCAGTGCAAGGTTAATCCATTAAAGAGAACTCCCACTCCCTTTACAACTACACAAGTGTCTCATCTGGATCAAATGCAAGAAAGTATCATAAATCAGTGCTGCTAATGACTTTGTGTTCATCAAAGGTGGATGCTGACAAAGTGATTTGACACAAAAGTGCCAAACATCTGGAAAGCAATCTGAGCAAAAGTTTCACTTTAGTGCAGCACAAAGTGTCTTGCTGAAAGCCAATCCTGTCATTAAAGAAACTGTATGAAAAGAGCTTTCAAATCTCACCACACAGAGGCAGCTGTCGTCTTTGAGGTGCTAAAGCTGTGCAAAGCCTTTAGAGCTTTTCCCGAGCCCCCACTGCCTGAAGCTGCCTGAAGCCGCAGCTCATCCTGACGGCAGAGGAAGACCGGCGCAGACTGGGAATCTCCAGAAAGGCGCCTAATACTATGAAGATGACAGTGTGGCCTATTGTTTTGGCGGCAGCAGCAGGGATTTGTCACATCAGGGGTTTTGTATGACAAGACACTTCCCCAGAGAGTCTTGCCTCAATGTGACAAAGGCAAATATTTACATGTGAATTCGGTGGAAAAGCGCATTTTGGGCATTGTGCTGGCTTGTCATCTCCGCCGAAAGTGCACAGTGTCTCATGTGTCTAATGTCAAGTGCAAAACTCATACTGGCTGGAGAAAAGCAAGCTTCCATACAAGTACTATATATCATATCATATATTGCTTTGGGGAAATTGTTGGTTCTAAATAAAGTTGTGTAATCAGTGTTTCAAATCTGGGCCAAGATTACAGATTCCCACAAAGAGAATAACAAAAAACAAAGACTCTGGTCATGTCCAGAGGAAGTAGTTTAAAATGCCGTTAAGAAAACAGAAAAGGAAGCAGGATAGTTTGTTTATTTTTAAGGTAAACATGAACAGTGAAATATAATATAATATAGGACTTGTAGCCGAGCCTGCAAAAGTTAATCATCGAGTTGTCATTCCCTGTATACCTTCCTTTGTAAAAATGTAGGAATTCAACCATACATATAGACCATTAACAGTTTTCTTCAGAAAAGGAAGAAAAACCCATTTGCACCAAACCCTCACTGGACTGACTAGCTGTTATAGAAACCATTTCTCATAAGTGATAAAAGTTCAACAGGTTTTTGTATACTGTATGTTTCAGTGCTCATAGCTTGTTAGAACCCTACAGCAGGAACAGAGTTAACAGAGTCCAAGAACTGGTTAGTGTAAATAGCTGCAGTGAACAGCAAACCTCAGCATTATGACCAGATTTGGCATGAACTGAGCTGTACAGTGCATTCCTCCTGGGATGAGCGTGTGCTGGCTGATCTGAGCCATGTCCTAATGCTGGCCTGCATGGACGTCGGCCAACCTGGACTCTGTGTTTATTTCATGATGGAGAGAGCTGTCAGTACTAAGGAGATAATTACTAGTGTTCAAACTGTTCTCTCGTAGTCTTTCGTTGCGTAGGGGAAAAGCTGCATTATCCCACAAATAACAGTGTATGACAGATCATCATTCAAAGGTCAAAACAAAATGGTCTTAAATAGCACACTGGATACACACCATTGTCCTATACATTCACTTTCTGCTGATCGCTCTCATTTTTAGAAACACAGTCTGCAATTACTATATTGAAACACCTCTGCGCTCGTTCGTCTGTGCTGGACGTTTTGAAAGATTATTCGAGTTCTATAGTTGATCACTCAGACCTAGAGCCTGTCCAAGTGTTTAAAAGCATTATCACTCATTCAGCAAGGGCACAAGCAGTTGCCTTGACAGCTGTTTGCCTGTCGAAGGCATTTGCATTAATGAGATTTAAATCCTGTCTACACACAAACACTCACAAACCAAAAAAAAACCCTGTCCAAACCATTTAAACACCAAACTACATATCATTCTGTACAGGATTTTGCAGAATTTGTTTTTGTGATTGTTGCGGCCAAAAATGCTTGATTGTGTTTTTTCTTCTTCAAAATTTGCGATACAACTTGGAGTTGGTAAAATTGCAATTACACAAAATTTATGTATTTCACAGTGATGCTTGTTGGTAATTGAGACCTTTTAGCAGTACTCATGTGCAATACACCTGAATCAAAGAGGGCTTTGGCTGAATGAGTGTTGTGAAGACGTCACATGATGCACATTGTTCCAAATCTGCAGAAAATCTGTGGCAATTTTGAAAAATTACAAACTACTGCGAATATTGTGGAGTTTGCTTGATTTGCATTCATTTCTGTGATCGCAAAATCATAAACTCCTGGAGGGACTGACATATGACTGACTCAGTTTCATAATGTAATACTACTGAAAAGAATGTTTTAATTAATTGGACTTAATCATAATTATAGAGGTCTGGATGGGTACACTCAGGATATAGGGGTATAATCTTGTTCCCTAAAAGGTGTTCACTAGTTTGTCTCTCTGAGGGAGCCATTACAGGGTTTATACAGAACTGTACAGCTAAACGTTTCATTTCTCAACAACTATTAACCACTCAAAGAACCTTTGGGGAACCTTTGAGAGTGTAATTAAACATAGACAACGAAAAACAGAGCAGCATACAACAACAGCACAAAATAAACACAGTGGACAACAGTGGTACGAGGTACTACTAATTTTATACACCCACAGGATGGTATATACAAAGGCTAATTTAAGGTCACAGTTTCTGTAAAGTTGTCACACTACTTACAATTTGAAAGAATACAATTTTTTTTACTGTATCAATCCTACGGATGTCACATTTCACAGATCAAACTGACCAATTACAGTAGAGATGCACAAAACAAACACTTTATATTCTTCACACTCTTTCAGATCTCTTTCATCAGTGTGTTTTTCCAGGATGTTAGCACAAGGAGGCACGACCTTATCTGACAATTATGCAAAAAACAGTTCTCTGTGGGCACTATTTGCATGACTGTTAAACTGAAAAATTCAAATTATCTGCATACATATTAAGGATTTATGCGTGTGACGTTCAGCCATTTTAAAATTGCACAACCCGTAACAATAAACCTTAAAATTGAGGCCTCTGGGTGCTGAGGCCCCATCGCGACAGATTTTGTGTAATGAGTGGGAGAAATTATTACAAAATATTAGAAAACTCTTTTCTTGTGCTCTTTGTTACTTTCCATCATAAGATGGTGACAAATTTTCAGCCACCCGTACACTATTTTCAAGAAGAAGAAAAAAAATGGTGAACAATGAAAAGCAGTGTATTTAAAATAGGGTTTATTGTTATTTCAAAACAGGAACTGAAACCGTTAATATAAAGCTGAAGCAGTGCATATGATGGTGCAAATTATTCTTAAAGGAACATGCTAACATGCATGGGGCACTTTTCCCAGTTTAAGATCTGTATTACTTTAAAACATTTGAGAAAGTATATAAAATATTTTTTGAGGAACAATCAAGGGGGGGGACGAGAGTTGGAGTGGACAGAACCCAAGAGACAGCTAATACGTCACTTACATCCATCAGCACATATGAGTGTTGGCAGCTTTAACAGGGTTGTTCTTGCTGATGCTGAAAATATGGCAAAGTTATTTTTGGGGAAATGCTGCTGTATTAAAACAATGACATGCAACAACTTTTGTGTTGCAGCAAAGGCAGTGCACTAATTTCAACATTACCATAGACACAGCTGTGCACACTGACCCCCAGTTCAACTTCTTAGCAGATTATCCCAGGAGAATGTAATCCAGTGTGTGTGCTCACCAAAGTTTCATTTATTTAACTGCGTGGTTTCCTTACATTTCACATTGGCAAAGCTCACATTATAGATAGATATTAACTCATACGTTCTGTTGTTACATGTCACATCAACTTTATTTCACCATTCACATGCAAATCAAGGCATTGTCTGTTCTGAGAAATGTTTTAATAGGCTGCATATACACCCACTGGCCACGTTACTAGAAATACCTCGACATCTGTGGCAGCAGCACAATGCATAAAATCATGCAGATACAGGTTAAGTGCTTCAGTTACTGTTCATGTCAAACACATAAATGGGGAAAAATGTGATCTCCGTGACTTTGACCACGGCATTATTGTTGGTAACAGGTATGAGTATTTCAGAAACTGCTGATCTCCAGGGATTTTCACACACAACAGACTCTTGAATTTACACAAAATGGTGTGACAATCAAAGAAGTAGAACTCGATGCCATGGCGTTGATGGGGGACGCCTCGGTCACATGTCTAGTCATTCTTGTTCGAATCAGTCCATTTTATTGAGCATCTTGCAGAACCAGACATGGTTCTTCTGGAGACTTTGATGGTCACACTTGCTTCTTATTTTTGCAGTAAAACCCAGCAGCCTTCATTGTGTTTTTTGTCTCTTACCACTTAACACGCTGCTTTCTTTACTGACAAACATTTTTTTCTGTAACATTAAATTTTATGCTGGAAAATTAATGTTTGGGAATCTAAAATGTTTTTGTACTGACTGGATGGTGTAGAAGTCCTACAATAAAAATCTATAACAAAGTTTGTACTAAAAAACAAATTGGGTGCCTATGATTTTGCACAGTACTGTATTTCAAACAGGAAAAAAGCTATCGAAGCTATTGCTGTGACATTGACCCTGTTTGGATCAATTCCAAAATCTAATCAGTTCAACTGCTGGTTGCAATGATACTTCCATCTAAATCCTACAAACATTCAACCACTCACAGAAAATGGGCCTTTGAAAGCCATTGAAAGCCATTGAAGAAATAGAGAGCTATTGAAGAAAAAGTATTTGGATCAATTCATGTTTGTTGTTGATATTATGGATGGTATTAATGATAATTCCATATAAATCCTACAAACTTTCAGTCACTCAACCTTGAGATATGCTTTTAATGAGAATCCCAGACTGATGGACAATCTGAAAAATTAATGCCTCTGCCACTAGTGGCTTAAAAACTGTCAGTTCAGCAGGTGAAAAGGCCTTATTAATAAGCACGATCAGAGGAGAAGGTGCATACTGGTTTACACTGACAGGAAGTCTGTGGTACCTCAAATAACCTTAATTTGTAACCTTAATAAATAACCAAATAAATGTAGTGAGCAGAAAAGCATCTCAAAAAGCAGGGGCGGCTGTGGCTCAGGTGGTAGAGCGGGTTGTCCACTAATCATAGGGTTGGCGGTTCGATTCCCGGCCCACATGCCTCCACATGCCAAAGTGTCCTGAACCCCAAGTTGCTACAGATGGCAAGTTGCAAGGAAGCTCTGCTACTATTGGTGTGTGAATGTGTGTGTGAATGAGTGAATGAGACACAGTGTAAAGCGCTTTGGATAAAAGCGCTATATAAGTACAGACCATTTACAAGACATCAAACCTTGAGGCTAGTGGGCGCCTGTATCTGCATGATATACAGTCCTGTGATAAAGATTTCTTCTGTTTTTGTGTGTCTCTTACTAAATAGTTTTAGAGCTTCAAACAAAATACAACATAAAACAAAGGCAACCTGAGTAAACACACAATACGGTTAAATTACTTAATTTATTTTATTGAAGAAAAAAAGGTTATCCAACACCTTTCACAAATGTGAAGTACTAATTTCCCCCTTAAACATAAAATCTGGTTGCACCACTTTTTGCATCAATAACTGCAACCAAATGCTTTCGAAAACCCTTTCACTTTCTTCTAGGACTAGGACTTACTCCTATGCTTTGACTGGCTTCAGTTTCAACTTACGGACTGAAGACTCTCCTTTAGGATTATCTGGTAGAGAGCAGAATTCATGTTTCCCTCAATTACTACAAGTTGCCCAGACCATGCAGCAGCAAAGCATCCCCACTTCACATGGCATCCCCAACCCACACCATCACACTTCCACCACCATTTGTTTTTGTGGAATTCTGAGATTCGTTTACTCCAGATGTAACGGGAACCCTGTATTCCAAACAGTTCCACTTTCGACTCATCAGTCCACAGAACATTCTCCCAAAAGGTTTGAGGATCATCAAGGTGTGTTTTGCCAAAATTCAGACAAACCTTAATGTTCTTCTGGGTAAGCAGTAGTTTTCACCTCACAACTGTAATTTTTTTGCCCAGTGTCTTTCTGGGAAAAAGTTCTATTTAAGTGTTGATTTGATTGAACAAGGTTTGCGGTTATCAGGCCTGGTTGCATCTAGTGCAATTTAATAGACTTGGGGAATTAGTAACCATGACAAATACATTTTCACACAGGCCCATTTGGTATTGGATAACTTTTTGGTTTCAATAAATAACCGCAATAAATATGAACGGCTGTGGCTCAGTCGGTAGAGCGGGTTGTCCACTAATCCACCAATCGTGGGGTTGGTGGTTCGAATCCCGGCCCGGGTGATCCATGCCGAAGTGTCCTTGGGCAAGACACTGAACCCTAAGTTGCCCCCAATGGCAAGCTAGCACCTTGCATGGCAGCTCTGCTACCATTGGTGTGTGAGTGTGCTCTCATTTGTAAGTCGCTTTGGATAAAAGCGTCTGCTAAATATGTAAATGTAAATAACCATCATTTAAAAACTGTATTCTGTGTTTACTCATGTTGCCTTTGTTTCATTTCAATTTCTGAAACAATTTTGTACGAGACAAAAGAAATCAGGATGGGGACAAATACTTTTTCACAGCACTGTATGCATTTTGCTGCTGCCACATGACTGGCTGATTAAATAAGTGCATGAATGAGCAGCTTAGACAAACAATTAACCTATGCTTCATCTTCATCACTGAGCTGTTGGCCCAAGCTGACAGGGGAACCAATTCATTCAGATTTAACGACAAACAAGGCACTATGCTAAATCAAAATGTTAGTGGTTTGTCCTTTCAATAATCCATGCAACCCTTTTTCTAAAATGGCTCCGCTCCCATTACTGTGCAAAAACCTGAATAAGTCAAATTGTGAAATGTTCCAGACTAATACAAATCAACTCCCTCAGCTTTAATAAAGATAAAAGGTCAGATGTAGGTCACAAAGTGCCGTTTTTCCAGCACTTAGCAGTTTATTTAAGTCTGAAACTTTTCCGAAGACTACACAGCAGTGAGCCCTTACTCTCTCAGCAGTAAGAGTCTGGAACTTTACAGAGGCGCCGCCTGTCTTTTTTTCCATATCCCAACAGACAAATCTGTAAGGTGTTGTTAAGATCAATGATGGCTCAGTAGCTATGCAGGAAAAAAAGAAGGGGTTCACTCTTTTTTTTTATACTAAAGAAGCAAAAATCTGTTGGAAAAGAGTCTTGCACAAAGGGCAAAAAGCACAGATAAAATCCCAGTAGCAAAAAAGCAGCATCACTACAGTACACACAATGATTTAGTGCAGTCTTTCTGTTGCTTTGTTGCAGATGGCTCCAAAATCACTGTTTACTGAATACGCTAAACACGACCCTGTAGCTTACAAATAAAACAAACATTATCATTATGGCTAGTGAGAATAGACAGCGGGACATTTAGAACCTCAAATTAACATAAAAGCTGTTAGACTGTGTAATACTCTCAATATTACTACCATTATTGAATTTAGACTCTGTGGACCCTACTAGAGTTACGCTTCTTACTGTATATATCAACTTTATGAATGACCTGACTATGCCTTTTTTAAAAACATAATGAAACATAGGCACCGTGTAGTTTTCTACCCCCTGATATAAATAAGTAGAGCTCATTGCCAACAGTGTCGACTGGGATGCCTCTGCCGTCAACAAGTCTAGACCTTCTTGTTACAAAGTTCTATGTCTGAAATACCCTTAAAATATGCATCAAACAGGAAGGAAGCTATTGAAGAAAAACTATTTCAGACATTTGCTGTTGCCTTGATCGTGTTTGGATCAATTCCAAAATCAAACAAATCCATCTGTTTATTACAATGATAATTCCACAGATCACGCTAATGAGATTCTCAGACAAATAAACGACCCGAAAACATTATGCCTCCACTACTCAGTGGCATATCAAGTAAATATTCTTTTAAAGCTGATTTGACATTTATTGCCATACCAGCTTTAATGGTTATTTTATGGCAAATAATAATAATAATCAAGATAATCAAACCTTCAATAAAATTCAGCTCCTTAATTTTTTGAATTAAAATTAATTGTAAAAACAGCTTATAAAAAAGGACAACTCTATTAAAAGATCATTTATATTTGCATGTGATTAAAAAAAAAAAGTTTTCCTGGGTCCATCTTAGTAAACAAGTGTCCTGATAAAAGGCCTTGCTTCATGACACTAAAAAATAAGGCAAACTATGTTTTCAAAATATTGTTAAGAGATATTAATTAATAAATTGCTTTAAAATGCATAGAAACTGAAAACAGGTCACAGATGCAACATAATAAAGCGATATAATATAGCAATATAGCACTCACATTTTAAATGCTCACAATCCTAGAAACTCCAGACAATACATCTAAGCAGTTGATTACGCATCTGTTTCTGTCTCACATCCTGGTCTCAAAACTGAGCCGACCCGGAGTGGGGGTGATTCCTGAGAGGAGTTCAATATGAACTCTTAAAATGCTGACACAGAATTGGATTTATACAGAACAGTGAACACAAAGAAAGCCTGAACACAAACTTACAATAATGTCCAAATATGGCTTTAATCAAATGCATGACAAAATGTTAATAGTGTGTGAAGGGGTATTGTTTAGACATTTCTTCTCCTTAATCAGGAAAACATGGTTTTAATTAAAGGAGATCTGAATCTGAAGCACCCGCCCTCCTGTTACATGCTGGCTCCTTAGGTAGAAGACAAAGGATTCATGAACTGTGACACACTTCGGTTTTATGACAGAATGGCACATAGCTGTGGAGATCTGTAGTCAAACACACCAGAAAGAACTTCCATCTGCTTATGATTAATGTAGGTCCCCAGCAAAGAGAGAAGAATACAGACAAACAGAAAAACAGCCAGAGAAACTATATTCCAACCTACTAATTACACTCATGTCAACAACTCTCGGCAGAGTAAAATAGTTTTAGATAAGACATCTCTGTTATATCTAAGCTGACTCATCAACCACAAAAGCTGTCAAAATAGTTTGACATCAAAAAAAGCAGAAAGCACACTGAAAACATGGCCAAACGTGACAAATAATGAGGACTGGTGAGATCTGCATATCATTGGCATTCAATGTGAAGTTTAAATGGCTCTCTGGGGTAATGCTCAAACCCCAATAAAGCCATTTACAGCCATCTGTCACCAGAGACCAGCCACTCTGATAAATGCACTGATAAGAAGCGGAGCAGAAGCACAGCCCAGCCTGGGAACAAAAGCATGGGACGAGTCCATTGAAAGCTCTGTTCTGTAGCATGACAAGCGCTCACTGAGGTCCCATGCTGCCACAGGTTGATATCCTGAATTTCAGTAGCAATGGTTTATTGAGCTCACACACTGCAGTGAGATGGAAAGCAAATTGCTATGAAGACCTTACTCTGTATGTTACAAAAGCAATAGTATTATATCTGCCTGCACCTGATCAACCTTCAGCTAGTACTAAAGAGAGGCATGTAATAGCGTTTGGACGAACCCATCCGGGCATCATAGTATAGCATATTACAAAATATACACATTTCAATACATATGTGATTCACTTTGCACAGATACAGTATATACAGTATTAGATAATAACCAGCCAGCATAGTTGCCAGAATAAATATCAGACTGGCAATTAAATCAACTCTGTATATAAACAAAATAATTCCTATAACCCAGTCGGCTTTCACCAAGTAAACAAATTTCATTGTGATGATTGTGTAATGTCAGTATTAAATGTGCTTAATAGATCATCTGTGTGCTCTGACTTATTGATTAAAGACAAGACAGTGCTACGCATCCCAAAACCCCGATTTTCTAACAAATGACGTGCTGAATTTAGACAGTCAGATATCCAAGGCCTATCACTAGACCATGTGTATTTGTGTCTCCAGCTGGTGTACAGTGTGTGATTACTGTACAACAGTGCTTTCCAAAACCGGTCCTCAGGCACCCCATTTCTTCCTCTGTGCAGCTCCAAACACACTTGAATGAAGCAATCAGGAACACTTCTACATGGTACATACAGGAAGGTTTGGAAATGTTTGAGAAGCAGGATAAATACAGACCATCTCGGGAGTTCGGCGGATCGGTTTGGGAAACACCGTCATGCCCACTACATTCCACTGGGGGTAATAGTGACAGTATGTGAAGCTTTCAAAAGAGGTACAGCTGAAATCTGGCCTCCTGTACACTGGTCATAATGTGGTGTTTTATTGAAATTTTACAAATAAATAAATCATAGCCCCATATACAGTTACAGATAGTTAGCAATGTCATGAGCTAGAGAAGATGTACATCTTCTGCAGATGTACAAAAAAGGTGGAGGCAGGAATCGGACCCCGAACGTGTGAAGCAAACGAGCTAACCACCAAGTTACCATGCCCTCCTTAAGACATATCCATCCATCCATCCATCCATCCATCTTACTCCTTTTCAGGGTCATGGAGAACCTGGAGCATCCCAGGGAGCATTGGGCACAAGGCGGGGTATACCATGGACAGAGTGCCAGTCCATCGCAGGGCACAATCACATACACACCCATTCATACACTACGGACACTTTAGACACGCCAATCATGCATGTCTTTGGACTTTGGAAGAAAACTGGAGAACCCGGAGGAAACCCCCACATCACGGGGAGAACATGCAAACTCCGCACACACCGGGCCCCGGCAGGACTCGAACCCCAACCTTAAGACATATATACTACAAAAATAAAAAATATTTTTTCCACATATATAAGATGAAGTGTAACAAGCATGATCAGGTAGGTTTTATAACAGTTGGGTTAAATACTTAGGTGCATGCTATTAAAGCAGCCATGCTGTACACACCTTAAATGAGTAAGGGGGTTTACTCAGGTCTATCCCATCCTTGATCAGCTTATCTCGGATCAGGATCTTCAGCTTGAGTTTCGGGAAAGACACTGGATCTGGAGGGCCTCCGAGCAGCAGATTATTGTTATTGGACAGCTCAAGTCCTTCTCTGTCCCAATGGGACCAACTGGTTTTACTATCATAGCCACCAGAGACATCTGGAAGAGGCTCTAAGGTGAAGTAAAGTCCCGGGGCCAGCTTCTTGTCCTCCTCTCTCAGTCTCTGCACTGCTCGGAGAACTTTGAGCCTGTGATGTCGAGGAAACACACCGATGGCGTCCAGGTCAGGCTCTCCGATCTGCTTACACACCTCCAGGTCGTCATAGCCGTTATCTACAAACGCCTCGACATACTGGGTCAGCTGCAGGGTTTTCAGCCACTCATAGACGATAGCTGGACCGCTGCTCATCATCATTACTACTATTACTCCAAAAAGTCCAGTTAGAACAGCTACTGTGTGTTTCCAAACCAGAACCAGAGGGAAAGCCAGGTTGTTGTTGTTGCGCCTCGGAATCATGCCCAAGCGGCTACATTTTCAATCGAGGATGCAAAAGCACGACGAAAGTTTAGCTACAAACTTGGCACTGCAGGTAAAAGTTGCAAACGCTGCTGGCATTTTACCCTAAACACAACCTGGTGACATTCCTCATCGCTGAGGACGTATTTACCGTCGCAAAAGTGTCCCTTTCAAACACACCTCCAGTGTCCAACAGCATTCAGGTGTAAACAGCATCGGCGTTTCCAAGGTATCAATGAAAATGTCCGAGTGTGCACTCAATTCGCCACTGAGGCTGCATGTCTTCACGCAGTGCAGATAGTTTTGTCATTTTTACAGAAGAAAGCCAGCAGCTCCTCTCAGTCTCTAACACAAAGGCAAAAAGACACTGAAAGTAGCTCTGATGCCTCGTCGCGTCAACTGAACTTGCTGGGTCTGTTTCAGTCTCATTATCAGTCTGAGGCTGAACTGAACTGAGGCTGCATCTCTGGCTGTTGTTTTTTTTGTCTTTTTTTTTTTTTTTTTTTTTTTTTTTTTTTTTTTTTTTTTTTTTTTTTTTACTCCACAGCGCCTCTTAGAGGCCGCGCGAGGAAATTCAATTATCCGATATTTTCAGTCTCTTTGGTCGTTTTAACCATCTATTAGCAGACAAGCAAAGTCACTAAGCTAGCTCGAGTTTATTGCTCGACAGCAGGTGAAAACACTCGGATAAGAAGTGAAACATTTTCAAAACTATTACAAATGAAGACCTGTAGTGTATGAATGGGTGTGTGAGTGTGTATGTGATTGTGCCCTGCGATGGACCGGCACCCTGTCCAGGGTGTACCCCGCCTTGTGCCCGATGCCTCCTGGGATAGGCTCCAGGTTCCCCCGTGACCCTGAAAAAGGAGTAAGCGGTTGAAGATGGATGGATGGATGGATGGATGGATGGACCTGTTTCCTTAATAGTACTGCTGCAAGAGTACACACTGAGACATTGTCATGTACTGGTGTCTCATTTGCTGACAAAATGGATGAAATCAATGTATTTTGGTAGGGAGAGGGGACCTGTACAGAGTGATCAACCTCAGACTTGGGAAAACTCGTGCAACATGGCTCTGTGAGTTAATTTACGTTTTTGTTGATTACGCAAATACATAAAAGATCTGTCCTATTCGGATAATTTGTTTAATTATACACCAATCAGATATCATTAAAGTGCACCTATTATGATTTTTTAAATATTAACTTTCATGTAGATTTATATAGCTGTTTGTGAATTTAAAAAGTCTGCAAAGTTTCAAAAATCTAATTTGCATGACAAACATAGTTAGTGATTACGTTTACATGGACAGCAGTAATTTAATTGTTGACCTTATTCTGAATAGGATGATATTGTGATTAAGGTATTTACATGAGTTGCTTTTAGAATACTCCTTTCATGTTCCTGTTTTACATTTTTTTATCACAGAATTTTTATTGGAAATTAGCATTTTACACATCATAACACCACACCCAACAACCCCGACAAAACAATCACAGCCAAAACCAAAAGAAAAGGGGAATATGTGGGGGAGGTAAGATGCTTAGTGTTCACTGTCTACCTCTTCTCAATCTACCTCAAGGGTGCGTGCATCATTGAAATAGGTAATAAATTGTTGCCATTTTCCCAAAAATGAGTCACCCCTATCTCTGATGTTGTACTTGATTTTTTCAAGCTTTAAAAAGAACATTAAATCTTTAAGCCAGACTGATATAGAGGGGGGTTGCCAAGAGTTCCAACCTGTTTTACATTTTATAGAACATAGATCGATTCACGGCACACGTCATTATGTCACCGTGTCACGACGTTCGACGTTCCCTCCAGAATTTCACGTTGCGACATACAGTTCGTCCTCATTATGGTACCGTATATAGTTTTGGGTGTTTTTATTTTTAATTTTACGATTATTTGTCATGCTATACTTGGGATGTGTCCGAAACACGTATTTTGGTTACTATTCAGTAGGTAAGTACGCGTTTCAGTCGTAGCCATGCTCGCTTGTTTGCCGTCAAACGGTTTAGCACTCCCATGTGTGTGTGTCTGTGTGTGTCCTGTCGCAAAATTCTGTGAAAACTATCACACGACATTAATAGTGTGATTAAGATGTGTATATATCTATAATGTATTTCTATAATGTGATTAAAACAGCAATATTCCACACGTCTTAATTCAATTTGTGTTTACTTCGAGTATGACTTTAGCTGGAATAAAGTCATCAATAATCGCTGTTTATATGGTAGTTTCTTAATCAGAGTATCATCTTAATCGGGTTAATATCAGATTATTGTTGTCCATGTAAACCTACTGACTACCAAAAGAAGGAAATCATTCTGAGCAGCTGAAACAAGAAGGTTAGTAATTACTTACTTACTTCCTGCGCAAACCTATGCAAACCTTCTTGCTCCATCAAACCCCTTCAAATGATTCAGAATTCTGCAGCACGCCTCATCTTCAACCAGCCCAAGAGAACCCATGTCACACCCCTCTTCATCTCCCTCCACTGGCTTCCTGAAGTCGCCTGCATCAAATTCAAGGCCTTGATGCTCACCTACAAGACCTTGTCTGGAACAGTACCCTCCTACCTCAACTCTCTCCTGAAGGCTTACGTTCCCTCACGCAATCTGCGATCGATTAGCGACCGACGCTTAGTAGTTCCTACTCAGCGTGGCTCAAGGTCCCTTTCCAGAACCTTCAAACTAACTGTTCCTCAGAGGTGGAATGAACTTCCAACCTCTATCCGGACCGCAGAATCTCTCACCAGCTAAAGACCCACCTCTTCCATCAACACCTAACCAACCCATAAAATAAATAAATAAATAAATAACTACTGTGGCACTTGCACCTCTACTCTGCACACTTTGCTTCTTCTGCGAGTGCGAGTGACTTGTTCGGAGTTGTATAATACAATCGGGATAAAAACTACAGGAAGTTCAAAATGCATCTACAGCAAGCAACAGTTACTTTCACACTGCGTTTCATCTCCTCAGTCAACCGAACAAGTGTGGAAATACTGCAGAGAAGCCATTATGATGAAGAGTAACTCTGTACATCATCTGCCTCAACTTCCCGATCTCACAAACCGCCATCTTTTATTGATCCCGCAAAATGACCTGAACTTTGACCTGCTCGTGTAGGCACAGTGGCTTCGCGCGGAGTAAATTAATAATGCTAACGCTACAAGGTGGGTTTAATTAAAACGTCTTTAATAAAAAATTCCTCCCCAATCATAATCAAGATTAGAACTGTTCGGTCTGTAAACATATAGTACACTGCAGCTCACTAACTCTAATTCACTCAATTTAAACTCACAGTTGCCAGATATCACTAGAAACGTAAACTCCATTTTCCATGTTTTGATTTAAACCCCCAAAATCACAATATTATGAGCAGACATGGAGACTGTACTGGAGAAACCAATCTAAAACTGAGAAACAAACAAAATCGCTGAGTCAGTGGAGAATGTGCATACTGGTTTACACTGACAGGAAGTCTATGGTAGTTCAAATAACCTTTCTTTACATCTGTAGTGAGCAGAAAAGCATCTCAAAAAGCACAAGAATGGGCGGCTGTGGCTCAGGTGGTAGAGCAGGTTGTCCACTAATCGTAGGGTTGGCGGTTCGATTCCCGGCCCACATGACTCCACATGCTGAAGTGTCCTTAGGCAAGACACTGAACCCCAAGTTGCTCTCTATGGCAAGTTTGCGCCTTGCATGGCAGCTCATTGGTGTGTGAGTGTGTGTGAATGGGTGAATGAGACAAGGTGTAAAGCGCTTTGGATAAAAGCACTGTATAAGTGCGCCATTTACCATTTAAAACTATTAAAATGTTAAATGTGCTTGACAGAAAATGTGCTTAGTTATAAATAAATCATTTTATATATATATATATATATATATATCCATCCATCCATCCATCTTCAACCGCTTACTCCTTTTCAGGGTCACGGGGGAACCTGGAGCCTATCCCAGGGAGCATCGGGCACAAGGCGGGGTACACCCTGGACAGGGTGCCAGTCCATCATAATTTCATTAAATGCAATGTTTAATTACAATGGGTTGCATTTAATATCAATTTGACATTAATTTTAGTTTTTAGTTAGTATTTCCTTAGAAAGCTATTAGCCTTTTTCCTAATATGGATCATTTTTGTGTTAGTCTACATTTAATTAGGACTATTGTTTAAGATATTTTAAAAAATGATATTTCATGCTTGTTTATTTATATCAACCTACAGTATCTCATTGCTATTATTTTAACTCAATTAAAAGTGACCATGAGCAGAGTGCTTACATTTAACTGTTTATGATAGACCTCCTGATTAAAGTTTAAACAAAAAAAGATTGGTATCTGTATCGGTATCGGCTGTAAAAAAAAAAAAAAAAATCCTGATCGGAGCATCAGTAATGAACACCATTAAACTAAAGCGCTTCCCATCTGATAGGTAAATGAACTCCCCCAATCCCATCCTATATTAGATTATTCAGATATATACACAATATACACAGAGCGGTTCGAGAACTGACTCCAGCACAGAACCATGACGGTGGAAAATGTCTAATAGTGTAGCTTTAAATATATTTAAGAGGAGCAGACTTCAAACCATGAACACTGATGTTTATTGTATTTGTTTACAAGGTGGAACAGGGTAATGGTTGTTTTTTGCATACAGTCTGAAAAATTAACTGAAAATATTAAATTTAATTTATCAGAAGGTAAATTAATTTGTCATGGCTCATACTATGTTCCTAAATTCTGTCATAATTGATCAGCTCAAGTTTTCTCATGCCTACGTGTGTTATATTGTAGCATGAGAAAACTTAATAAATGTGAAAGTGCAATAAAAATGTTGTCACTAAAATCAATTAACAATCGTGATAAATAATTGAGATCGGGATTATCATTTTGGCCATAATCGTGCAGCCCTAATATGCTGTGAAATTTATTGCTTTTATATATACATGTGTGTGTGTGTGTTCTATTAAAAAACTGCCCCAATTAACACTTTATCCAGCAGCAGTAAATGAGTGGCATGAACAAACAGGCAATTCTTCAACGCTTATTAATCTTATGCTGGTTACAAGACAACTTTTACCTAAAGCCCAGGTTACTCTGACCAGTCAAAACAGAAATGTGCTCAACACATCAGCTTTACAAGCTGGTCAGATTGCCAGGTCCTCAATTTTAAGTGAATTTTGGCAATTTTTCCACTGCTGTAGTGGGCTGTTTTTTTTGTTTGTTTGTTTGTTTGTTTTTTGTAGTTGTTTGAAGGTTGGAGACTAGGTGTTTGATGTATCCTAGATTAATTATATTAATATTATGCTAGTTTAATTTTTTATGCAGACAATAAATGTTCCTTGCATATACTGTGTTTCTGAATGTAAGCAATTAACAAGTGAAAAGAAATAAGTTAATGCAGCAACAGTACATAGAAATATTAATTCATTCATTTATCTGTCTTCAGTAATTACTTTATCCTGATCAATGTTATGGTGGATCCAGAGCATATCCTGGGTCAACAAGGAAAGTGGAGGAAAAGCATGAAGCATGGGTCATTGGTGGACTTGTGCAGGGGGCATTTATGCAATAGGCTGTGTATATTTCTTCCATGCATTTCTACTACCAAGAGGTGAACATGCCCCTCCCCATATAGTGGATTTCCCCCTTGACAGTAGATCCATGCCTGTATTCAGTATACCTGGGATGTGCATGTACAAGTCACTGTGACAGGGATTGGAAATTGTGATTTAGCACTGAGGTGAATCGATAAAATCCAGCTCATAAAGCCTTGTTCTTAGTAGCAGCCCATAAGACACAGAATGAGCTCCTGTTACAGGTGTGTGCACATGGAAATGTAATTCAACTCCAGTCCCATGAATATAGCATCTTCAGAGTCTAATCCCTGGAACAAACTACAACTAACCAGTCATGTATATGCAGGTATGCCATTATTTTGAGCCCCTCTAATCTTAACAAGGCTAATCCTGCCTTCACACACACACAAAATTTTGAAATTGTATTTCCTTAAATGTTTGTTCATCACTTCAAGATGGGATGTAGTAAACTACTTTTCATGGTAACCAGGAAATATCGGGTAAAGAAGCCCTGTTGACTTTGATCCTTGGAAATTTTCCATTATTGCACCATTTTCTAATAGAAAATAAATTTCCTTCTTTAGAAACACGATTCATGTGAGAGGAAAAAAAAAGATTCCATAGGAACACAAATTTCATGACATACGGTCTTTTGTAATGCCTTGTCATTGTTTTTGACCACCCACTTCGTAGTTGATGATGTATGCCAAGCTTATGTGTGGTCTGAAAGCTGTCCGGCTGGAGCTGAAGGCTGGTGGAGCCTGCTAATTACAGGCGAAGCAGTCACACTCATAGATGGTGAGTGACAGCCCTCTAGCGGTGAAGCCAGTGGTGAAATATTAGATGCTCCAGGAGCTGATTTTTCCACATTAAAAAACTGTGTGTGCTGTTGGGGGAACTTTTTTGGGCAGCACAGTGAAGAGTACTGTTGATCCAGTGAACACAGGGAAGGCCCCCCTCTGACTGGTTTTTCTCTTTTTTTGATGAGTGAAAAACTTGTCCAATTGGCTGGCCATTGGGAAACCCCTCAGGCCACCAATCATTCTTTTT
>JAFFST010048279.1:731838-743852 GCA_022414735.1 Noturus placidus | reverse complement strand
AAGACTAACCTCAAGGCTTGAGCAAGAAGCCAGGCTACTGGCTGAGATTTGGGCTTGGGCCTGCCAGTGCCAGTTACCCCATGGGCTGATATGCCTTTGACCTTCAGGTCAAGTGGTCCTTCAGTGATGCTTCATAAGCTTGGTATATGCAGGGAGGACAGGCAGAATATATATTTTCTAGGCCCCCAGGCAGGGCCCAGGTCAGCAGGTTTGGGACTCTTGGCCAGTTGAAATAGATAGTATGCAGCAAAGCAACGGTCATTGTACTCAGAGTCTTGCTGATAGTTTTGGGCTTGAAGTTTTTTGATACACCAATTTTAAACCTATTGTTATGGTGCTTTTTTGGGAAACAGTTTTCTGAAAAGTTTTCTAGTGGGGGATAGATTCCTCAGCATGTTTTAGTCTCATACAAGTGACACAGAAGGGATGTGAATGAGCGCACTGCCTGCTGCTACACAGACTCATAGCTATTGGGTCTCGGAGAGTTCAGGTGCAAGAAGTGAATGTTTTCTGAGAAAAAGAATATAAGAAGCAGAATGTTTTCCAAGAAAAGTATGATTAGATGTCCCTCCCATAGCTGAAGTTCAAACATTGAATGATGAAAGAATTTACTTCAAATGGCTCTTTAAAAAAATAGTTCTTTCATGAATTCAGTTTGAAATGGCTCTCTACAAATTGCATCAAAGGAGGCCTTCCCATCGCAACCATTTGTGTGGGCTTCATCTTTTCAAAATGGACAAGATGTTTCCTTTGCAACGGCAATTCGCCTCACAGTTACCAGAGGTTCCAAAAAGATTACTACCTGCTCTGCTGAGCTCTTTCCATTTAAGATTTTCTTTGCTGAATTTCCAGTACTTGTTCGGAGACTGGAATAACTGGAAATCACATTTGACCGTGGAAACAGGGTGGGAACCCATTCTCAATAACTTTTGTACCTTGGCCTTATAAGAGAGTTCCACTCTCTTGAAATTTTGTATATAACAGAACATACTCAGTTATTATGAGATCTATGCTTTACAGTGAGTGAACGTGTATGCATCAATTTAAAAGCTGATGGGACTGAGTCAGTTTGATTTTCTAGATTTATGGATTTGGCTTTTTTTTATTATTTAGAATTTAAGGTTGAAAGTCCAGATTATGGTGCCATACAAAACAAGCATTTATTTCAATTGAACTCTAGCATCGTGGGCAAATGATGGCACTTTGTGACCAACACCTGTAAAAAGGCTGTTTCTCAGAAGTACACATGAATTCTTAAAAACTTAAGAATCAGAAACAAATGTTTGCTTTACATTTATTTTCCAATCCACAGTTATGTATAATCAACATATTTCCTAGACTGTAGGTGGCAGCATATTAAGACAAACATCCATGTGAAATTCTTAATAAAACTGTACAATAACTTGGCTATAATGAGGAAAACTGCACCCCACAGAAACTTTCAAACATGGCAATTAAGAAAACAGACCCTCTCCCCAGAAAACAGAAGAGCATGGGCTTTAGGGAGTACTGTATTGGTTGAGTATGCTCACGGTGAACAATTCAAAATGTAACAACACACATTAAATGTTCCTCCATGCCTGACTGAGAAACAAATGATACATGGGATCTGCTCTTGTCTAACATGATTCAGAAATTAGATATCTTGTCTAAAGGGTATACATTATGAATGTTTAAAATTTGTAAACACTAAGTATCATGCTGCCTTTTTTTGTGCAAGAAAACTTGGTAGGACACAGTATACAGAAATGGCCCATAGTCTCAGAGATGTAGAGCTTCAAAGCTGAAGCAGCTCCTCAATCTACACGTCATCAAGCAGTTCGCTCACCTTCAAGTGTTTTAATTTGATATTCAGGGAGAATATATACAACCAATTATCTTAATGCGATAGTCTCTTTAAATAATATACTAAAAGTATTTCTTTGTAAATATCTGAAATTAAAAGTATATATATATTTTTTCCAAATATATAAATATATTATATCATTAAACTGACAATGAAGACAGATCTGAGAGTAAGAGACACTCCTTGAAGCTTGCCATTAACACATCTCAGTATCTTGCTTACTCGTGTTTTGGTTCTTCTAAAAGAAACAAAATGCCAAAAAATAGTTACAAAACAAACTACAAAAATATCAATAAAATGACTTTCATGTCAATATAATACAAAACATAGTGCAAAACCACATAACCGCTTATACAAAAAGAAAAAAAAAATGTAAGCACAGTAGCGTAATTAATTTTCAGTTCGCTCAACGCTGAAAATTCTCCATTTTGGTAGGTATTTACACAAATGTCATGGCAAGCAAAGGAGTAGCTCACTGTATTTCTCTGGAAGTCATGACACCATTCTCTCAGATCCTCTATAACAAGCATCCCAGCAGGTCAGACCGTCTCAGTTTGGATGATCAGATACTAGCTAAACAACTGTTTGGTGTCAGACACGAACATGGCCGCCATCCCCAATTGCTTTGTGCAAGCACTCTCAAATTTGTCTTCAAATGTCTAACTATTTACAACATTTGGCAGCAATTTGGAAAAAGAACAGAAAAGCATCATTCTTCATAGGTAAATAGAGAACAACAAAAAATGCTCCTAAATAAACAAGTAGCAGCAATTTCTTGCACCTCACAAACCGAAATGAAGAAAAAAAAAAAGACTCGGCACATACATTATCAAAAAAGTATTAACTTAGAATTTAAAATAAATCAGGTGCTATGGCATTTCTATAACCATACATGAGCACACACATACTCCTGCATATATGTATGTTCACAAAGACTGACAGATACACACATAGGTCGAGGTTAGCATATCTGCATGATAAGCAAAGGCAAAAGAGAAACCACTCTCAGGTACAGATTAAGGAAATGTTGACCAACGGCATGGAGTTGCTTAGTGGTGCTCGGTTACTTCCTCTGCAACAAACACAAAGATGGCTGTAGTCGCTTCTCTGAGCTGGATGAAACACATGCATTTATCAAGTTACATTGGGTGGGAAATGGAGATGAATAGAAGAGAAATATATTATCTTTCCTCCACCTGAGGACTGCTGAATAGAACCAGGCCTGTATAACAGTTTCACTGCAGAGCTGCTCTAAGAGGTCTCCTTAGGGGTCACACAGCAGGGAAGCTGAAGCATCATGGGAAAAATAGGAGGAGGAGCAAAACTCCACAACGTATCCACATAACATTCTTGAGTTTCCACCAGTTTGTGAGGAAATCTACTACAGTAGTCATCACAAGGCACATACTGTACGTCATGCCTCACACTTTTGTGAAGTCTTTGTCAAGTTTCGCCACATGGACAAAAATAATACACATGCTCCAGGATATAGTTCTCCAGTTCATGATATGCAGCCACTCAAACTACATATATTCAGCAGATGATTAGATCATGCTCAGTTCATTTATCCTAATATTTATTTGGATGCACATGTTCTGTGTCTAACCCAAAAGTTTTTAATGGCTTTCTAGGGATTTCTGATCAGTGTAAACCAACACGTCCTTTATGAAAAAGGACTGAAATGAAAGATCGGCATGATTCTACTTTGCACCGGTCAGTCCATGATCTGGCAGAAATTATCACATGCTATATGGTTGTTACAGCACATTACCAGCCCTTTAGAGATGGAATTAATGACACTTCATCACATATCTATAGCCTTCAGTTAAGGTTGGGGGGGGGGGGGGGGGGGGTGTTTGGTAGTAAATTCTAGGTTTCTAAGTGACTAGACATGCTATTTATTTAAATCCATGTAATCAGAAGGCATTACACCAGGCAATGCTACGGGCATACATTTACTGTGCTCAACGTTCAACTACTTTCACCTCATACATTTATAGAAATAATCACAATCTTTTTCTGTTTTTTTTTTTTTTTATGATTAGAATGGCAGTGACAAAATGATATCACAGATGATGATGATGAGAGCAAGGTACATGGCCAGAACTCATGTTGAGTCCCCTATCCTGCAACAGAAAGGAGCATCTTTTTGACAGGAAAGAGAGCTCAACCGCTCACATTCCTTCTAGAGAAATGGAAAGTTTTTGCTGGCGTTCCTTTCCCTCTTCCTGCTTCTTCCATTCTCACTCTCTGTTCAGCCCCTCAGCTCAACCTGAGATGTCAGATGACTGAGGAAACACTGCGGCGTTGAACTTGAGAACAGCAGACACAACCTTTTATTTTTGAGAGAGAAAGGAGGAGGAGGAATAGACGGAGTAGGTTGGGGAGGGATGTGCAGTCCCGAGACCAAGGACCCCCTGACTCTCTGCATGGCCATCAGAGCTGATACCACTTCTTATCCTTGTACTTTAACATCACCTGAGAGACAGAAAAAATAAAAGATCATCTAAAAATTATCATCTAAATCACGACAGAAAAATATTCATTGCATTATTCTGGTGTCATAAGCTCATGCCAGCAATGAACTCACATCATGTGCATGCTTGGAAAACGAGTCTGCGCTGGCCATCATGGCTGCAGTCCTCTCATCCAGCTCACCGAGCTTCTGTCCTCTCTCATCTAGAGCTATGCGGGCACGTGCCAGCTCCCCCACCACTCCTGACGCTGCCCCCTTCATGCCCTCCATGCCACCTGGTCCTGGAATGTGCTGGGCAAGGCTGCGTGAGGCCTTCCCTGCTGCAATTTCTCCAACTGTGAACACAACACCAAGGACAAGCAAGGGTAATGATGAATATTTAGAACTAGTGCCCAATGATCTGACATGATGCTGGTGCAGGAGCAACAATTTCATGTTAAAAATGGAGACATTATGTAATCAGATGCGAGTCTTTCCTAATGAACAGTATAAAAAAAATAACTATTTTCAGGAGGGTTTTACCAGTTTTATTCCTGATTGAGATATTTCATTTTTATCAAGTCAAGTCCAACAGTATCTATTCATAGCACACATATATCTTCAGACAGTGTGCATAAGAAAAAATCTTATTACTTCTTGGTTTTTAGTAATCTGAATAATTTTGCACCAAGGTTTGAATTGTCCTTCTCAGTGCTGATGGTCTTTTTGTATTGTTTGATTCCTTGCAGATTCACCAGATGGTTTGTATAACTAAAAGGTAAATGTTTAGATTAAGTATGCAGCTCTCAAAGAAATCATTAGCATAGAATGGCATGAACTCTAAAATGGTTGTTTCCTCCTTGGACCACAGTCGCATCACTGCAATATCTGATTTCACAAAATCTTGCGATGCCCACATTTTATTTTAGCAGCCATTATGTAAACAGCTTGGGATTGAGCCCCAGTCCACTGGTGCCTTGTCAGTGGCAAAAGGCCAAAAGTAGTTTGGTGTTTAAAAAAAATATATATATATATATATATTAATTAATTAATGTATACAATACCACAGAGTGTGCTTCTGATACTTACAGAGATCCTCTCTATCCAGGGATTGGGCACCGCCTCCAAAAAGACCTTTAAAAAAGCCTCTGTTAGGAGCCTCTGGTGTCTCGACTGGAGTGAACAGCTCTCCAAGCATTTCCTGCAAACATCAACACGAGTACTAATTATGTACATTAATCCTGTGTACAAACTACATGCACGAGAAGTGTTGTACATCAATCTTACAGACACACAAACACAATGAGTGAGTATGGATGTCTGACCTGTAAGTTGTCACAGGTTTCCTGACTGTAGGTGATTCGCTGGATCTCTGTAGGTGAGGTGAGATACAGAGCCTGGCCCAGATTGGAGAAGCAGAAAGTTCGGGCTATCCGCATGTCCGTCAGAGGCAGATAGTTCACATCTAGTAACGGCCGCAGACTGGGCAAACTAACACAGAGAAACAAGACTGAGTATGGCCAAAGGAAAACAGTTGACATTTCGCAACGCTAGTGCTAATGTGTCATAATTCTGTGTGGCAATACGATTACAAAGAAGGAAAGGTTTTAACATTACCACAGAGTCACATGCATACCTCAGAGTCATGATATGCCCGTTGGCACAGAAGCAGGCGATGCAGATGCCAGCAGGCATGACCACAACGTCGGCCCTCAGCACGTACGAGGTTTCAGTGATGTTGTGTTCAAAGATGCAGTACTGTGAGGGCAGGGCCACCACTTTGGCCTGTTTCTCAGAACAGACCACAGCGTAGTGGGTGTCTTGGTTCTCTTGAGATGAAGGGGGTGAGGCAGGCCGGCGCCGGCGTGTCTTTTCCCTTTCCTCCTCAGGGGCGTTGAGGTCATACCAGCACTCAGAGGCAGGAGGCTGTAGAGAGCCACTTGAGTCCATCAATGCCATGCGCAAAATGCCTCCTTTCAACCGAATTAAGGAGCCTGGGGGAAACCATAGACATGACACATACATAAAATTTTGGTTTCCTTGCAATTCAATACTGCAATATTTTATATACAGTGTATCTGCAATTTTTCAAAAGATTTAAACAAAATCACAGTCATACCTTGGGCAAGCCTTAAGGCCTCTATGAATTATATATTTAGTTTTGTTCTTCTTACCACAGAAGGAGACGCCTACTGTTTGTTGCAGCCTCTGCTCAGGGGTGGAGGGCACACTGAAGGAGATACCCAGCATAGTGCCCACAGAGGTGCCCACCCAAAGGCTGGGGACTGCTGCCACATCACTCTTCCTGGACAGGGAGTCGCAAAAATGCAAAGACGAGATGACCTCGCGTGACTCTTTGTCAATACTGGTCACGCTGGAGCTGCGCGAGCGGCTAAAGGAGTTGTCCTTGACATCTGTCAGCATGATGATCAATTAGGTGCCGAAAAGAAAAAAGAGGCAGAAGGAGAACACAGGATTGTTTAGTATAAACATGTGATTTAGGAAACCTCATGGAACTCTGAAGCTGAAGGAAGAAAGAAAAAAAAAACCAGCAGTTGCAGTAAATTTCTAAGTGAGTTTATGCATTGTGAGCAATTGCCTGAGAAACCATGAGGATTAATAATAATTTCTGTGAATCACAATTCTTTGCTTTGGTTTTGTAGTGCACATGAAACACTTGGTAAGTTAGTTAGCATTTGAAACTACAGGGGGCAGCTAAATATATCTTCAGTGTAATTACAAGGAAAAACCGCACAATTACTTTTCCCATCAATAATCGTGACAAAGATTTTCAGGTTAGTATCACATGCTTGCAGTAAAGCCAGCGTGTCTGACACAAAGAGACACATTAAAATACCATACAAAGACATTTTTGTAATCCAAAAACTAGAATGGTGTTAAGATTGAACAGGAATCTTAGTTACTGCTCATCGTTTCATTAGGTCAACTGATCCTGCAGAGATCAGGGGCCTGGTTTCCCGACAGTGTTAAGCGTAATTCATACCAACAAAGTTTCTGAAGTGTTTTAGGTCACACAGGTGTCAGTGAACAGCTACTTTTTTCCAATCTACAGGTGCATCTCAAAAAATTTGAATATCATGGAAAAGTTCATTTTTTCTCAATAATTTAATTCAAAAATGGTAACTTTAATATATTCTAGATTCAGTATGCATAAAGAGAACTACTTCAAGCCTTTTTTATTTTAATCTTCAGGATTATGGCTTACAGCTCATGGAAATCCTAAAATATTAGAATAAAGATAATACAGAAACATCGACCCGAGAAGAGCTCTATTCAGCTAATTAACTCAACACCCCTGCAAAGGTTTCCTGAGCCTTTAATCGCTCAGTCTGATTCAGTACACACAATTTTCAGATGAAAGTAAATTTTGCATTTCATTTGGAAATCAAGGTCCCAGATTCTAGTGGAAAAGTGGAGAGACACAGAATCCAAGTTGCTTGAAGTCCAGTGTGAAGTTTCCACAGTCAGTGATGATTTGGGGTGCCATGTCATCTGCTGGTGTTGGTTCACTGTGTTTTCTCAAGTTGAGAGTCAATGCAGCATCTACCAGGAGATTTTAGAGCACTTCATACTTCCATCTGCTGGCGAGCTTTATGGAGATGATTTTCCTTTTCCAGCAGGACTTGGCTCCTGCCTACAGTGCCCAAACTACTAGTAACTGGTTTGCTGACCATGGAATTACTGTGCTTGATTGGCCAGCCAACTCACCTGACCCGAACCCCATAGAGAATCTTTGAGAGACACCAGACCCAACAATACTGACGAGCTGAAGGCAGTTATCAAAGCTACCTGGGCTTCCATAACACTTCAGCAGCGCCACAGGCTGATTGGCTCCGTGCCTCATGCAAAAAGTGCCACTACCAAGTATTGAATGCATAAATTAACATACTTTTCAGAAGGTCGACACTTCTGGATTATAAAATATTAGAATAAAAAATTTAAGTTACTAGATTTTTGATTTCCATTAGCTGTAAAATTGTAATCATTAAGATTAAAACAAAAAAAAGGCTTGAAATTTAATTACAGGAAAAAAAAATAAACCTTTCCACAATATTCAAAATTTTTGAGATGCACCTGTACCTCAACTCAAGCCTGTAAATCCATCCATACTGCTGGTCTCTTGCATTTATGTGAAGCATAAACTTCACAGAAAACCATACCAATTACTCTTCCTGCCATCTAATTATATTCATGATCTATGGCAATGTTTTGATTGTGTGGCCTGTACCTGCTGAGTAAAGTGTTTGTACTGTAATTATAGTGATTACATCAACCCAGGAAACACAAACACACTGTTTATTCACTGTCCCATTGTCTCAAGTCACATTTTTAATCAACTTTTACTGCTCCTACTGACACAGTTGCACTGTTCCCACCCAGAGCGCTTATGAAAGGCAAGTGGTATAGACTGGCCACAAAGGACACTTACATTATGCAGACTAGAATTATAGCTTAGAGATAAGAAGGGGCAATACGCTGCTTAAAATGTTGAACACTTCTGAGAAACCAGACCAAGGTTAGTCTCACCAAACCTAATTAATGAATTAGCATCAATGTTGTGCTTCACATAATCTTGGAAGGAAAAATCCACCCTGAAATGGCTTGCATCAAATATTTATAATCAATATGTGATCTTCAATGCCACAAAACATTTAATGAAAAATTAAATATTTTTGGCTTTAGTTTTTAACTTCTTGCATGTGCAGTAAGTCTATTTTCACTTTGGCTAACAGTTTCCTACAGCGCTGCCTGACTGCCTGCTGATACTGACACCATTGGGAATTCATGTCTACCTAAAGAGACTGCCTAAAGAGACATGTCTACCTAAAGCAGCGCTTTCATACTTTAATGTTAACAGCTCCCACACCTTCTCATCTGTACACTGCTCAAACAGATAAGGTTCCAAAGCTTCAACTTCCAATAATGCGAACACTGCAATCAACGCCATCGTGCTTGTCATTTCACAGATCACTAATTAGCCTAACCGAGTCAGTGCTATAATTCCATGCAAGCGTGTCATACATGTGAAGACCAAATGTATGTGGACACCTGACCATCACACTCATATGTGGGCCTTGCCAAACTACTGCCACAAAGTTCTACACACAGATGTCTAGAATGCACTTGTATGCTGTAGCATTATGATTTCCCTTCACTGGAATTAAAGGGCCCAAACCGGTTCCAGCATGACAATTCTCCTGTGCACTAAATGAGGTCCAGGAAGACATGGTTTGCCAAGGTCGGAGTGGTTTGCACAGAGCCCTGACCTCAACCCCATTGAACACATTTGGGATGAACTAGAGCACAACAAATATGCACCAAGACTTCTCTCTTGGCATCAGTGCCTGACCTCACTAATGCTCTGGTGGTTGAATGGGAAAATCCCCATAGCCATAGAGTAGAGAGAGAGTATTAGAACAGCAAAGAGTGACTTAATCGGTGTTAATGCGCATTGTTTTGGAATGGACATACTGTATCGGTAGGATGGCCAAGTGTCCACGTACTTTTGGCCATATAGTTTCGCTACATTGCATTCTGTACCTTGGAGTCAAATGTTTGCTGCCCCACTACTTCTACATTGGATTTCTCAAGAATATGATATTGGATGTGCTGGAAAATAGTGAGTGAGAGAAGAACTCTTGTTGTTAGATGCAAACATCTGACAACATCTGACAGTTATCAAGTATGTCCGAGTTTGATAAAACCCTTTCTCCTATTAACATTGTACCTGCAGTAGCTCCCTGTGATGTGAGCAAGGCAGACAACCGCTAATGTCTCACGGGAATAATGAAATTGCAGCATAACCAAACAAATTAACATCAGATTCGTCAAGCACATCACACATATTTCGATATGGATATATTTAATGTTTGTGCTGGTGGATTTTTCCTTTAAGAAAATCTGCCTTATAACAAGAGAAATGCAACATTATATTTTGTTAAATTCTAAAATATATAGAGGACATAAATATTTCCATGCCTTAATCTGTAATCTGTCCAGTACTGCCCTGGATGTAGGTAGAAAAATCTAAATTACTTTTGTTCCAGCCGCAACAAACCCAAGTTAGTGAGCATATTAAAAGCCAATACAGCAGATCCCAAAGGAGGAAAAGAGTTAGTACTGGCAGTCAGTCACCCCGGGTCAGCCACTGCCACTGAGGCCAGATCAGGACCACTCACTGGAATCAGGCACAGAGTGAGTCCTGTGAATAGATGTTGCTTTTCTTCTGGACACTTCTTCCTTCTCATGAAACACACGTTTCTTATTAGGGAGAGAGCAGTGGCGCTGTATAGTCCCTTTCACACATAGCGTAAAGAATCAAAGAAGCAACAGAGCGACACTGATGAGCTCACACGCAGACTGGCACACAAAACACTAAGCCTCATTCACCAACACTCAGCACCCTTTTTTTTTTTTTTTTTTTTTAAAATGCACCCTTTTTAATGCCATTGCTTCCTTAACAAATACATGATATATTTATATAAGACGCATACATACACAGCAAAAGTTCAGGCTTACCATCTTGTTTCTGATCAGCAGCCAAGCTAAATTTCCATGACATCTTAGCTGGAAAAAAAACACATAATAGTTCTCAACAAAAGTAGGTGTCTATGAAATCTCTCTCGTTAGGTTGAGAAAGCAAAAAATGACAAAAACAAAAAAAATTGTCATTTTGTGTCTTCCTCCATTTAGCTTAAAAAATAGGTGATTGAGAAACTGATTGAAATAGAATAGATCATAATGCAGAGTCAAACCATTAGAGCCAGCCATGAACTCGACTGTAGCCTTGAAGAGATTAGCATCATTCATAAAACATTTAGTCACATTTTGTAATTAGACCATGCATCAAGGGGTTAGTTAAAGTGAGGACCAGCACCATCCAAGCAGAACATCAGAGGTCTCGTTAGATTACAGTAGAGAAAGTGCATTGGGTGTTTTATAAATCGTGTATGTGCGTGTGTTACCCTTGCAGTGAATCACGTAGGCTGAAATGTTAAACAAGGTTAGTCAAGAGAAACCAACAACAAGCGTAACAGTTAGTAAGAGCATCAGTGTTTTGAACCCAGCTATCCATGATTGAATATCAGGTACAACAAAAGAATGATTAGGCGTTTGTATGAATTAATCATTTCAACCAGAAGAGTGTCATCAAACTATCATGCAAATGAATATTCTCATTTCTGTAGGTATTCCACTGAAACATTTAGTTTTCTTCATTGACCTACTAATTGCACTGCAAAATAATTGTTTAGCACAAATGTCACTTTGATGAGCTGTTCAAGCTTAAAGCACCAGTGCATTAGTGGAAAGAAAGTTACAAACCAAAAAAAAAAACCTCATACAGTACCAAAGTCATTGGCAACACTCTTTGATAACAGTCTGCTTTTCGACTTCACTGCAAAATGTTTAAAAACAGGTCAGTAAGGTGCATCTATGGTATTATCAGTACACCATATGGGTAATAACAGTGAAAATGGAAATACCATACCCCTTTCAAGGAAATTTTGTCTGCCGTCATCATCAGAATGGCAGTGGGAGTCAGAGCTTATGCAGCCTACAACATATTCCATATAAATATATGCTATTGTCCAGTGATGGGTCATGCTGCTGTCTATTAGCTATGAACGGTTCTATTCAGTACATTAGCTACAATATGTACCAAGCACAGGGAGATATTTTATAAATAAAAAA
>JAFFST010048279.1:676781-703870 GCA_022414735.1 Noturus placidus | reverse complement strand
CACACACACATTCATACACTACGGACACTTTAGACACGCCAATCAGCCTACCATGCATGTCTTTGGACTGGGGGAGGAAACCGGAGTACCCGGAGGAAACCCCCGACACACGGGGAGAACATGCAAACTCCGCGCACACATGGCCCTGGCGGGACTCGAACCCTGGACCCCGGACCCTGGAGGTGTGAGGCGGACGTGCTAACCTTAACTGAACAAATAAAGTGGTTTCCCAGCTGTCAGGTGAAACACCTGCCACAGCGAACACAGTTTAACACCGTGTCAAAAACAAACTAGCAAACAAATACTGCTTTGACACTCTGAGGCTCCTTGGGACATTTAATAGACGAGTCGTTTGAGCACATTTGACAGAAATAGATACCAATGTCTTTTTAAGAAAACGCGCGCGCTTAGCCGTAGCTAACTAGCTAGCAGGTACTAAGCTAACGAAGCTAAGCTAAGCTAGGTCCTGGGAGATACAGATACAGATAGATGAATGACTACAGTAGTAAAGGAAGCCAGGTCTGCAGGTCTAGTAAACAATTTTACGGACAGCAAAGCAACCTAGCGCTTTCAATACATCTTTTTGCTTTTAAAATGGAACTTGCTAATTGAATCATACCAAGCTAGCTGATGGGATCACATGACCCAGGTTCAGGTTCAGCTTCACAGACTCTCGGATCAATTTATCATCACACAAACCTGACTGCGCGGCTGATCAGCTCAGCTCAGCAATGTAGTACGAGTTGGGAAAGTTTTTTTTTTTCCCCCTCCTTCCTGTTCTTTCAAAATATTTCACGAGCGTTACGATATTGCCATAGCGCCATTAGATCATTATGAAAATGAAGAGACAGGAATATGAACATCAGTGAGGACAAACCAGGTGTATTTATGTTTGCCACGTAGCCGCTGACTGTAGGTAGATGGAATGTTGGGCTCAGTGTTGGCGGAAGCAGTTGCGGGGCTGGTTAGCATTGCGTTAGCATGCGGGTCCCCCAAGGGGCTCAATATGGCTCATGTTAGGCAGCGAGGCATCGCGAGCTTCCGGTGTAAAATGCTGAGAAAAGCGCCCACCTTGCAGAGCTGGAAATGCTCGGACTGCAGAGTCTCCTGAATGATGTCGTTTTCCCTGGTACCCGGCTGAGTTGATGCGGATGAGGAAGAGGAGGAGGACGCCGCAGTCAAGCCGTCCAGCACCTTTCTGATATTAAACTTCTTCATGCTTTCTCCAGACAGACACGCAGGATTCGAGACGAACGCATGAACGGAGAAATCGTGGAATAAAACAGAAGGGAAATGCGGCCAGTTTCCTATAGTTTGGCCGTAGCTGCGTCTCGCATGTCAGGCGCTGGTGGTGGTGTTATTAAGCCGTCCTCCATGTCGTCCATGCCGAAGTTAATACATAGCAACACACATTTGTACAAATATAATTTGACGCGTTATTGAACTGAATGTTACTCCTCGTTCATTTCGGGGTGGTAATCCAACTGGGTCGGGTTGGCAGGCGTGCGTGCGCTCGCTCGCGCTCTCTCTCTCTCTCTCTCTCTCTCTCTCTCTCTCTCTGAGCGTCGCGGAAACGCCGCAGCCTGGAGCGAGTTTGCGCTCTGAACAGGAGCGACACCCGGATGTGTGGCAGAGCCGCTGCACTGCACCGCCCCGCCCCTCACCTCACCTCACCTCACCTCACCCTCCACACCTCTCTCTGATCACTGCCAACACGGGCTTTACATTCAAACCTAACTCATTCCCTTCCATTACAATCAGCCATTATTATAAAAGCAAAGAAAAAGGCCACAGGTAAATAAGACAGTCCTGCTGGGGGGAAAAACGAACAATAGAAATACTTATATAATTTGAAATGGTTTTAATGGGAATTATACTGGTTTTAACGCATACTGTAATGGTTCCTGTGGGTCTCTAGTGGTCATTTATTGCCTGGTGGCATGTCATGTCTAGCGCAGTGGTCACAAACTCTTTTCCTTGAGCTAAACTTTCCTGTAGCCTAGGTTTAATCTCCAACCAAAATCTAACACACCGGATTTAGTTGAAAAAAAAAAACTTCTTAAGGCAATGATTCGATGGTCAGGTGGGTAAAGTTATGGTTGGAGCTAAAGTCTTCAGGAAAGTAGATCTTCCGGAACAGAGTTGGTGACCACTGGTCTAGTACAGTGCTTCTCAAACCTGTGCTGGAGGACCCCCAGCTCTGCACATTTTTGTATGTCTCCTTCATCTACGCACCTGATTCAGCTCATCGGGTCATTAGTACAGAGTGCAAGACCTGAATTGGGGGTGTCAGATAAGGGAGACATACAAAATGTGCTGAGCTGGGGGTCCTCCAGGACAGGTTTGAGATCCCCTGGTCTAGTGGATACCACCAAGGACCATTAATTGTAATGAAAATGGTTTTAATGGTTAACAGCTGATGGTTTTTAATAATAGTTGTAGGATTTCTCAGCCTGATGCCATAGGAGAACCCATTTTACATTGCACACAGAACCTTTAACTTACAAGTTCTTTAGAGAACCCAGAAATGGTTATTCACAGCAGAAACACAAGCAACCATGTTATTATAGGTTCTCTAAAAACTTATAGCAAATGCTTTAAGGAACCAAAGTAAGATTCTTAAGAGTAATGCCAGGAGAACCTTTTCCATTTCCACAAAGACCCTTATAGTTCATTTTAGTCTGTTAAGGGATTATACCTTAAAGAACCAATACGCTATTCTGAAAAAAAAGTGTGTCTTCAGTAGAGCTTTAAAAATGCCAAAAAGTTTATCTCCAAAGAACCATATAGCTCAACTCAAGAACCCTATACAATGAAAAATGGTTCTTGACATGAAGAAGGTTCTTTGCAGAACCTATGGTGTTGTAAAGAACCATTGAAGAACCTTTATTTTAAAAAGTGTACAAGTGATTTGATTTATAAAGGGCAGCTGTGGCTCAGTCGGTAGAGCGGGTTGTCCACTAATCCACTAATCGTAGGGTTGGTGGTTCGAATCCCGGCCCGGGTGATCCCATGCCGAAGTGTCCTTGGGCAAGACACTGAACCCTAAGTTGCCCCCGATGGCAAGCTAGCACCTTGCATGCAGCTCTGCTACCATTGGTCTGTGAGTGTGTCTCATTTGTAAGTCGCTTTGGATAAAAGCGTCTGATAAATGAATAAAAGTAAATGTATAAAGTAGTCTACATTATTGATTCATTTAATGACTGAATTACATACACTGAACTATACAATACAGTGGTAGTCCCAGTGGTCCATGAAGTATAATTAGGGATACATTTGTTTTATTTTTATTTTTTTATATTCTCCATTGGTGGATTGGTGGATCTTATAGTTTTTCACCTGTTTGAATGGGAATTGAATGGGATGAAGACAAACTTCAATAACTCAAAAACAAGTAGGCCTATAAATAATGTCAGTTGGACCTAATGTGTTTTGTCAGTGGAAGATTCAGGAATAAAAAGCTCCTAGAAATAACCAAATTATTATTGTAAACATTTAATTTAAATAATGACCCTCATAGAGGGGCTCACGGTGGCTTAGTGGTTAGCACGTTCGCCTCACACCTCCAGGGTCCAGGGTCCGGGTCCCGTCGGGGCCATGTGTGTGTGGAGTTTGCATGCTCTCCCCGTGCGTTGGGGGTTTCCTCCGGGTACTACGGTTTCCTCCCCCAGTCCAAAGACATGCATTGTAGGTTGTCTAAAGTGTATAAAGTGTCCGTAGTGTATGAATGTGAGTGTGTATGTGATTGTGCCCTGCGATGGACTGGCACCCTGTCCAGGGTGTACCCCGCCTTGTGCCCGATGCCTCCTGGGTAGGCTCCAGGTTCCCCGTGACCCTGAAAAGGAGTAATCGGTTGAAGATGGATGGATGGATGGATGGATGGACCCTCATAGATGGATTATGTTCATAAAACTGTCTTGAGGGGTCTGTGGAATTTCTTCTACAGTTAAAGGTGTCTCTTTATACAAAAGGTTTGAGATCCCCTGCTATGGTATATATAACCTATACAACAGAATTACTGATATTAATTAAAACAATCAAGAGCAATATATTTACTTGTGTTTAGGTTTGTAATAGATTTTAATGCATTTTTATGCTTTGTAAATAACACAACACAACATCAAGGGTATTGGTGCACTAAAATGCCTGTTCATTCCATCTCAGTTTTTCACGCTAATACTGACACCAAAGTCCCAATGTGAAATCCTCTGAGAAAAAGCAAACCTGTTCCTGCTGGAGTGACTGGTCGTTCTCGAAGCTTAGTAAGACATAAGTGTTCAAAGCCTCATTTTATTGCATCATTGAGGGATTTACTGCCTGCAACATGCTTGGTTTATATCCTTTGTGTCAAAGGAGAATAATTTTTTTTTAGAGTAACATAATATCATTTCCTGATAATCTCAATCCTGATCATTGAATAAATTTCAGCATCAACATTGAATTTTGCTGTACTATTATCATAGCAGCATGAAAATTGGTCCATAAAAGGCATTTCCGATGTGCAGGTGCAGCTCTTTCTGCTCTTTCTCACTGATTTTCTAATGTATAGATTATCATCCACATATAGGAAATGTCTTTACGTGTTAATGCAATCGATTCATCCATTATATATGCTCAGTTTTATCCTGCTAAATTTTTCGTTTAAAAATTTGTATAATAGAGTGTTTACAGTTCGTAAAGCCCACAAAGAGCATGGCAGAAGTGCAACACCTAGCAGGGGATCCTTCCAACTTCATTCTATTGTGCAAGTTACTCTCAGTGGGGCATTGTTGTTATCTATTATTAGGCTGTATACATATATTATTTCATACAGGGCTTAAGAACATTTCAGGTGAATCAGTTTTCAGTGTGTTAATGTTAACTTTCACTGGTTCTGCATTGCCTTTATATCTTTATGTAGCAGTTTATAGGCTTATTGTTTGACAAGTAGCACAAATAAACAGACACATTAAGCATTCAGATATAGTGATATACATTAATTAATTTTCTGTACTGCTTATCCTACAGAGGGTCGCAGGGAACATGGAAACTGTCCCAGGGAACTCGGGGCATGAGACAGGGGACACCATAGATGGGGGCCCAGCCCATCACAGAGCACAATCACACACACTGCGGACAATTTGGAAATGCCAATCAGCCTTCAAAGCATGTCTTTGTACTGAGGGAGGAAACCCCCAAAGCAGAGATTCCACATACAACATGCAAATTCCACGTACACCGAGTGGAGGCGGGAATTGAACCCACAACTCTGGAGGTGCGAGGCAAAAGTGCTAACTACTAAAATGAATTCTTATTATTCAATATAATATCAATATAAAACAGTATAAATATTAGTTGTTCTTATGATTCGTGCATGTTTTGTATGAACCACTAGATGGCGCCTGAGATCCGAAAGATTAGCATTTAGTTGTATTCGGGCATTATTTTAACTCCCTTGAATGTCTAACATGACAAGTTGCATGAAACTGAGTTTATATCTGTACTGTAAGTGTTAACAGGAACTAACATATCGATTGATTTATACACTGATTGTTACATACCTATTTATGAACTCATGCAGAGATTCTCTTTCAACTCAGCCTGTTTCTACAGAGACTACTCATTGCTTCTTAATACTTATGAGGCCCAAAATGTTGATTAAAATTCATTATACCACAGTGCTGTTTAAGTTTCAAATCTGACTGGTCAGACGATATCGATTCACTTTCTACTGTGTAACAGCAGCTCTTGCAGTAATTCTGGCTGCACAGCAAGCTGCATCTATATTTTATTAACCTGATCATTCTTATTGTTTCTATAGTAACAGCTCAGTCACAGGGACTTCTGTTATGGCAGCAACATCTAATTTAAGACTAATTTTTAAAATTCCTGTTATTTAGCAAAAAAAATATGAAATAAATCTTCAGGACAGAGGACTTGCAATTCCTCTGTAACTTAACAAGCTGCATTTATTTGAGAGATAGATAATGAGAGAGAGAGAGACGCTGTTTATAGCGGCTATAATGTCAGGAAGAACAGAACTTGATTTCTGGATGTTTCTCAACATTAAATGTAACTATAAATTGATTTTCAAAAAAAGTATGATGTATTGTTATTTCAAGAATAAAAAGGATAATCTTTGCCAAATTCCTGTAATCTGAGAGGAATGAACCCATTCTTTATATGCTTTTATTGGACAATACCCAGAATATTGCAACTTCACTGTTTTGTTTTTCTTCAGGGAGTTTTTAGTGTTCAGTTGTTTTCCTCTCAAATATAGAATCACCTTCCAGGACCTTGTTTTCAGGACAGTCTCTCATTGTTTATTTAAAGGATGGACAAATATACAAATAATAGAAATACAACAGAAATAAATGTCTATAAGTATCCCTAACCCCCTTTTATTACATCCAACATTTATTCCTCCTGCTTGAACTCCACATGCCTACATAATCATCATCCGCTTCTCCATGATAACCATCTGCTCTAAAAGCAAGCAGAGAGAGGATGAGCTCTCACCACTCAGTCACACCATATTCACTACAGCCATGTCACACTGAGACACCTGCAGTTTCATGGTTTTTACACTTAACTCAAAAAGGATTATAGGTAAATATAATTTGCATTTGCATCTGGTAAATGATACATTTGAAAGAACCTCCCCTCCAAACACATAAATAAATAAATAAATAAATAAATAAATAAATAAATAAATAAGAACTGCAATATAGCAAGGATTACACTGATAAAATCAAGCACTTTGTCTTTTTCACTGTAAACCATTATCAAATTGTTTCAACCAGTATCATACCAGTGTTGTGGAATGAAAATGACAAACCAGGTGGCAGTGTTGTGCTTCAGACAGTAAAGAGACTCCCAGTGCAATAGACCTGTTACCTACCACAGCTACCACAGCTAAATTTAACCAGACCTAGTTCAAATATGTGTACCCTTGATTACCTGAGTTTTCATGAGGACATTCTTGCATATAATGTTTATGTCACTACAGGTATTTCTAAAGTGTTACCTCTGTTTGTGGTGCATCGCTGTGGCACTATTGTATGAATAAAATGCAGTTGAATATCAATCCATCCATCCATCTTCAGCCGCTTACTCCTTTTCAGGGTCAGTTGAATATAAATATGAAAAATTTATAGCATCAAGACACAGGCAGTATATAAATATACTGATATAAAGTGGTTTGTCAATAAATAAACTTTATTGTAGTAAATAGTTATATAATATTACGTATCATATTGCTTAAGGCATTAACGCAAACAGCCCTGCTATTGACCTCTGAAACTAAGTCACTCGTATCTAGGACATGGACTCTTATTTAGAGAGGATTGATTCCTCTTATGGTTTTTCACCAAGCACAATATGCACTTACAACAAACACGTACACTGTTTATTATTACATTGAATACTTCAATTATGACTCCATGTAATGTCCAGAACTTGACAAAAAAAAGTAAATGTGATTGGAATACATATAATTGTGAGTGAAGTTGTTGTAGAGACACTGGAATTTTTGGAATTTAGAACAGATCCCCAGACACACAGCAAGGACACGGGAAAGTAAAACTACGGCACAGTGTAGAACAGATGGGGGAGCAAAAATACCTTTAGCCAAATACACACACTGTCAGCAAAACACATGGTAAAGGTGTTGCTTTCATAGAAGGAATTCATGAGCATACATGCTCAGGACTGAGGAATTAATAAGCATGTTAGAAATGCAAAAAAAAAAAAAATTGGCTGGTCTCAAATTTTAAACCTCTCAAAAGGTGGAGATCTTGGTGTCACATTTGATTCATTGCTACTATTTCACTAACACCCAAACATCATCACAAATCCATATAAAGCCAAACAGCTTTTATCACCTTTGTAACATTGCACATTTGCCCTTTACTCATGCTCTTATTAGCTCCCATATTGATTTTTGCAGCTCTCTTTTCATTGGTCTCCTTGCCAATATCCTCAGCAGACTTTAGCTTCACATATAGAGAGTAATCTGCAGAAATTATTCGTATTCTTAATGAATTACATGGGTTACCATTTTCACTTTTTTTGTTCTTTTCACTATTTATCCATCTTGAGTGTCCTTTTCATCTTTTCATGTGCTCATGCAGTGAATTGTCAGATATACCATGGGCTCCCATGTTTTGAAACTCTCTACTCCAATGTCATTGTGATCGTACTTCTATTTATTCTTCCTCACAAGCCAACTACCACCCTCCTTTTTCATGACCATATATACATATGTACATATAACACATACACAGTGTTATATATTTTATATATGTTAAATATGTTTTTTTTTCACTCTGGACTTTGAGAGGATCTGTGAAAGACACTACAGAAAGATACCTTTTTAATTAGTATTCTATTATGATTTATAAGTAAAATAATGTATGATTATTTATCAGTCTGTACAGGATTTTGAGGATATTTTTGCGTTATTGTTGCAGCCAAAAATGCTTGATTTTGCTGTGAATTTTTTTCAAAATTTGCAAGGAAATTTGATGAGCTTTTTTGTGCTTTTTTCAGAAAAAAAACTTTTGCAAAATTTACAACTGCATGAAATTGTTTTGCACAGTGATGTTTGATGGTAAATTTCACAGTGATGTTTGATGGTAAATTTCACAGTGATGTTTGATGGTAAATTTCACAGTGATGTTTGATGGTAAATAAGACCTTTCAGCCGTACTCATGTTCGACGCACGTGACTCGAAGAAGGCTTTGGCTGAATGCGCATTTAGATGATGTCACATGATGCAGCTTGAACCAAATCTGTTGTAATTTTGCTCCTCTGAATATTGCGGACTTTGCTTGATATTTGCTTGATATGAATTCATTTCTGTCATTATGAAATCCTGGAGGGACTAATTAATATGAATTAAAAACAATTTCCAAATTGTCTTTAGAATACATAAAATTCTCACTGTTTTACTTATTTACACTCCACATATCTGTTCCCTGTGTTCACATCTTTTTTTTTTTATCTCTCTCTGTAACCTATATTCCTAGACATACTGAGAAAATCTAATATCAGAGACCCCTAATAAGAATAATAATGTGAAGTAAAGTGAATATATGCCAAATCTACTTAAAATATCTTCTGGCTTCCTTCCAAAGCATTCATCTGATATCATCGTCCTATTTCATATTTCACCTTATTATACTCGTTCTGAGTTTCTTGATGAAGACTTAATGGGTCAGAGAGAATAAATGGCAGGTTTGACTGTGCTTTTAATTCCCTTTTGGGTGATTTTGGATTCTATTAGTGCTCTTAGGGCTCACTGCTAATCTTATTTTACACCTATCTATTCTTCCTAACAAATGGTATGTAGTTGTATGTCTGTGAAATGTGCCTGGTATGACACAATCCTACAAATCATCATATACGGAAATGAAGAGAGTTACAGTGCCGTAGCATTTTACACTGTTGGTCAGAACTGAAAAAAATAAATAAATAAATAAAAATGAATCCTTACTCCAATGTAGTTCACTCAATATAGCACAGGTCTCTAGGGCCTGCAACAGTATGCTGTAATTCCAAACACTTCAAGAAAATATCCTAGAACTGGGTCATGCTGCTAGTTATTTCCACTTTATGTATGATTTAGTAGTGCATCTGGAATGTCATCAACAGGTTCTTCATCCCCTGTTTATGTCTGAGGAGTATCTTATTCTTGCTTTGTGCGTACTCACATAATGAAAGTTTTTTAGGCAGCAGCAGCATAGTATGACATTGCCAATAAGCTCCTGCCTTGCAGATCTGTTAATTAGCATATGAGCTCCTGCCAGATTAACAAGGGAAATAAGATAAACCCCAGAGAGGTGTTTATTAGAAACTCAGCATGTTCCCAGTTCACGGGCATCAGGGTTATATTAACTGAACATTACTCATCATTCACTAAAGATTTTAACACACACACACACACACACACACACACACACACACACACACACACACACACAAACACACACACACACAATGTGTGTTGGTGAGCCGAAAAGATTGACAGGTTGATTTGATCCTGAACTTTACATAAAGAGATGCAATGAACAGCATTTAGGTAATTAAATAATCTCTTTTTCTACTTGACACACCAGCAGTACACAAAATGTTAACAAAATAACATTTCTTCCAAATTAGACACAATAGTTCTACCTCATGCACCTTTGTGTTCAAATAGAATTAGTCATTTCTCAAACTTTGAAATGCTCTTAAACCTCAACGCAGTGCAAACATTCTATCAGAAATTTCAGCTCTACATCATATATATACTGTGTCAAAGAAGGCAGCCTTACCTGAGCTATATTTTATTACATATCCATTCATGGAAGAAGAAAAAACAACAACACCCGAATAATAAATAAATAAATAAATAAATAGGTGTTTCTGGTTTTTCAGATTTATTTAACTTCAACCTCTGTGTCTTTTTTCGTTTATCAATCAGTCACAAATTTATATTGGATGTGTAGGTAAGTCTTGGATATATGCGTTCCTAATAGCAAGTGATGCAGATGACTTCAATGGTACAAATACATCATTGTTGGAGACAAATTGGGTCAATCCTATAAAGAATAACATCTTTATCTATGTGCAGATTATGCAACTTTTTTTTTTTTAGCACTGCACAAGTAAAGCAGATCAAATAAAATAAAATGTACAAATGTTCTTACTGCACCATATCGCTAATATAGCTGCACATAACCAGGAGCATTTTCATATTTTAAGATGATTTCTGTGTGAAAACTTGTGAATAAATAACAACAAAAACCCTGAAAACATGTTTACAAAAACATATAGTATTTAATGTATTATAACTAATAAAACATGTTCTTACATGGGTTCAACTAAACAAATCTCAAATACACAGTCCTTATTTTACCTATTTAAGGAAATATATAAGATTAATACATACAGTGTAACAGGAAGACAGATAACCTATACTACAAAGCTGGATTTATGGGTTAGTGAGCTAACTTTAAGGTAAACTTACAATAGACCTGAGTTCAGATCATTACCTTAAACAGTAGCATGCTAATCCTTTAATCCATCTCAATAGTACAGTAGGTCTTTCAGTACTGTTCTTTTTTTATATCATAAAGATGCTGTAATCGATATTCAAACAAGAACTGTCTTTACATACTGATCTCTATCACTAAAATAGATGCACTGAAAAAGAAGTCTCTGTGTAGCATGACTGTAGAGGCCAAAAACAATGATGTTCAACCAAAATGTCCAGTTCCACCAAAAAACACTGCCAAAAATAAAGAGTGCAGTAGAAAAGGAAGCATTCAGTTAGCAATAGCACCAAGCAACCAGGAAATAGGAGTCCATTTCCTTGTTGCATTTTAGTGCTAGAGAAACCTGAAAGATTTGCAAGGCATGAAAATGGATGCTAAGCTGTGCTTTGATGCTTGTATGTCATTCACTTAGATGTAGCTTGCAGAACACTTTAAGAAAAAAATGAGTATTGAGTATATTTTACTTGTTGTTGGGTGACAGCCTCAAAGGTACAGCTTACCTATAGTGTGTATCTTTTACCTGTATGTAGTGTCACTTTAAAGCTTTCCCCTAAAAGCACAGTCCATTTATGTACCTTAAAGCATTTTTATGGTGCACTATATCCATGTGTAGAGGTGAAATAGACATATTTAGGTGCAAAATATAAGTGTACAACACTAGACACAAGGAAAGGTTCATTTTAGCACTATTATACTACTGCATTTGCTAACTACTGGCATGAAATACCAACACTTCCTGGATCGCTGTGCTACATCATGATACCATCCTGCTGTGTGTTTGCATCTATGCAGGAAGGTGTGGATGAAGGGTGTGGGTTTGAACATGACTGTGAGGTTGCATATTTTACTGACAGGAGTTAGGATTATTGCAAACCTTAATTACAGCAGCTTTAAGTGTGAATTCTAGCTACTGTAAGTGTGGCAGAGTGAACAATAGCTTACTGCACTGATTCAGAAAATAATTTCCTATTATACACTAATAATAATCTTAAATACTTATCGAACATTTACCCAAATACTAGACAGTATTATTCATTTATGTAACATTTTAACAAAATATTAATCATTAATCATATGACTTAAATGGTCAAAATTAAAAAGTGTATACATTCTATACTATAAGAAATGCCAGACATGCAGCTAATGCTGAGCATCTATATAAATTTGATTAAAGCTACATTCTGGAGAAAATTCCGTCGGTGGCTCTGCTGAGCAGAAGTGCTTATGTTATGTACTGTATAATATAGTGACTATATGTACAGTACATGATGTATTTAAAAATCAAACCGATGCTGAACAGAATTGAACAGCAACTTATAAGAAAAAAACTCTATTTAGAAAGCAATAAACTTTGAAAAAACAGAAGCCAGACTTCAAAATACAATGTTTGAAATTCACAGGATTTCTGTCTATAGTGAGATTATGACCATTTAAGTTTTTTATCTAAAGTGCCACATATGAATTTGTTCTACAATTATTCATGAAAAATGATTTAATAAATAACGTCTAACTTAATATGTACAGTTATTGTAAACACACAGCTCCCAAATAAAAGTGTACATTAAAAATACAGCTATAAAAATACCTTGACAAATAACGACTTCACATTGACTTTGACACTGGCAGTTAAACATGATTCATTCTTGCTACATTTTAACAGGCATCTTATATATTTAAATTATTTTTATATTGGTTTGTACCTAGATTACAATGTATGTGTATTCTAAAATATTCAAGAAAGCGTATGCTGTCTTAAGAATATGATATGGTATAGTTTTACATCTCAACTTAGAAAAGTTGCATTTGTTATTTCATTTCCATATTCTACATTATAGCATTTTGCAATTTTATGAGTAATGCTTAAATCATTGTTTACTGCTACACCGGTATATATTAATAAGAGTCCTTTTACTAATTGGTTCAAATTAAACATGTAATGTTAAATAATGAAAAATGTATTATCCTAATGAACTGATAATGTATTTATTGGCAGCTCGTGTCAGTTTCCCAAATGCTGAGAAAACAGATCATTTACAAGTATTTATATTTCAAGTTTTTCCTTCATTCACAGGGTAGAGGAGCTTTGTTTGTAGTCTTTGAGGATGACGGATGCATATGTCACATTTGGTGGGGTGCAAAGGATGGACTCAGATACCGGAGAGTTGGGAATGGGGTTGCCTGAACCCGTCAAGTCCCGGAAAGGAGAAGGTGGCATTAGAGCCAGTGAGTCCTCCATTGCTAGTTTAATCTGCACCAGCTCCTCATCATCGTGGATTTGTGCATTGTTGTACATGTAGCCATGCAGGAGGCCAAACTGCTCGTTCTCCACTTCCTCCTCCTCCTCCAACAGAGTATCTGGTTTCTTTGAGTAAGAGCTCAGCTGCATGGGATAAACCTGCTGTGTCTGCGGAATGAGGGGTCGGTATCGTGGCATCACTCCACTTACTGGTTCATGTAAACTAATAATGTCATCCAGATCAGGCATGTAGGAATCCAACTTAGCTGTCATGTCCTGAAAGTGGTCTGCAGTAACCTGCTGGGGGAGAACACATTTCTGTGACAAGTGTTGCTCCGGATTATAAAATTCCTGCTTTGTCTTCATTTCCTTCACAGGCTTGCTGGCAGGTGAATACCTGTGAGCAATCAGATGAGGGCTGGCCGGAGGATTATATCTGACTGGCTCACCCTCATCCTCTTCGGCTACATTGTACAGAGTCTTGGTGCTCAGGTCTGAGAATTCCAGGCCTGTGTCATGGTAGGTATTAGTTAGAGGTTTGATGACAGCTGTCTGATTGGAGCCGGCTTCCTGCCTCTTCACATGCACAGACAGTCTGTGCCACATGTGTTCTCCTTTCGGAGGCTGTCTTGAACCTGGTTCAGACCATGACACAGACTTGCCATTAGAACTATGAACAAAATAAAGACGGCAGTTATTTCACAGGAACCAAGAAAAGTGGACACAAGAACAACATTTCTGGTTCATGTAAAAATTACTGTCATTTTATTTGAGCAAATATAATAATTATATATATATATATATATATATTAAAATAATTATAGTATGCTGTTTTAATACTGAATTTAAATATACACGGTAATGATAGTCTCTTTATGCACAGTCCTAGATTAGCAATAATTAATTAATCTAAAACAAAAACTGTTAAATCTGTAATTGATGACTTAGTGGTAAAACGCAGCTCATATATGGAGCAGAGCCTCTGTCTACCCTGTTGCTGAGACACCCCAGGGTATGTAACTTTTAATTGCAGTCAACCTGCAAATCAGAGACGTCTAAGAAAGCTGTTAATTGAAGGCTGATCTGGAAATGGCATGACCTGAATGTCTGGAACGTAGCATGAATTAAAAGATCGGGCCCATGAGTGTTGATACTCATGCAACAGGATGGAAAGACGCTAAGCTATTACAGCTAAAGAGAGCAGACTTACTTATTTCCAGAGGCGTTCTTTTTGCGTTTTAGCATGTTGAGTAGGCTGTTGCTCCTGCAGGCGATTTTGCCATCACCAACATGCATGCGCACCACATCTGAAGTGGTAAAGGCGCTACGCACATTTCTCTCTGGCTTGGCAATGATTATGTACATCTTTGGGGTGAACATGCAACCCAGGGCCACAGTCACACTTAGGCTCACTGAGAATGATGTGGTGATGATTTTGTAGTTTGAGCCAAAGTAGATGGGCACAAAAGCGAGCCAGATGATGCATGTGGTGTACATGGTGAAGGCGATGTACTTGGCCTCGTTGAAGTTGGCCGGCACATTGCGGGTTTTGAAAGCATAGTAGGTGCAGCTGAGAATAAGAAGACCATTGTAGCCGAGCGGTGCGACCATGCCCATGTTGCTGGTATTACAGATGAGATAGACTTCCCTAATGCTCGGATAGAACTTGATGGGTGACGGGGGCTCCAGAATGATCAGCGTGACCTCCAGCGTGAGCTGTAAACTGATCAGGATGAATGCGATGACCACCTGAGCACAGGCACTCATAAAGCGCGGCTTGCGTGTACAAATCTTCTTCTTGCTGCCAGCCAGGATGCGGGCGATGCGGTTGGTCTTAGTGACCAGAGCCGAATAGCACATGGAGGCTGAGAGGCCCACCAAGAGGCGTTGTAGATAGCAGGAGGCCACTGTGGGCTTGGCTATGAGCGTGAAGGGGCAGATATAACCCAAGAAGATGCCAGTTAGGATGATATAGCAGAGTTCTCGACTTGAGGATTTGACCACAGGTGTGTCTCTGTACAAAATGAAGACAAAAGTGACGAAACTGGTCACTAGGATGCCCAGACAAGAGAAGACCACTGCAACGATGGACTCAGCATGACTCCATTTCAAATAATGCAGGGGAAGCGGCTCACAGCCTGCAAAGACAAAGATAAATAAATATAGATAGATAGATATAGCATAGATAGATAAAAATACAGCAACTTTTACACTTGTGTCCCAGAAAGTACTAGCGAAAGTTAGCAGGTCTTTGACTATAATAAGAACACTGCAGTACAAGGCTTTCACAAGTACTCCATGCTACAGAACCAAAAGTGCAGGGGGTGGAGCCAGACTTGATCCAGTTCCTCCTACCTGGGTGGAGTCATACCAAATGGTCAGAGGGTAGAGACAACTCAGTGTGTTGAATGTTAGACAAATGTGTTTGTTGTTCCATGTTATACAGCATCTCTATGCTGGGTTAGTGTTGGGGGTTAGCGTTTAGTGTTGGGGTTAGGATTAGTGTTAGGGGTTGGAGATTAGTGTTAGGGGTTAGGATTAGTGTTAGGGGTTAGGGTTTAGGGTTAGGAGTTAGGGTTAATGTTAGTGGTAAGGGTTTGAGTGTTAGGGGTTAGGGTTAGTGTTAGCGGTTAGGGTTTAGTGTTAGGCTTATAGGATTTGGCTCAGGCCCAGGTCAACCTCCTGGACTTTTGGTCCTTTGGCTCTGCCAGGGCTACATTTCTTTACTGATGTTTTCATTGATGATCTTTTCAAGAAACACACACATTTACTTAAATATCTCGAAACAGACAATCTTGAATATGCAATGCAATACAGTATTACAACTGAATATCACTGAAATGTAAAAAGCAGTGGTGTTGAAATTGCCATAATAGCCATCTCAGTGTGGCCAGCTCTCCAATGCACCAAGTGCTAAAGTAGGTTTCCAGTTCAACTAAAAATAAACAGACTCTCCACTCAGGGACTGCCTATAAGACAGAGCCAAGCCAAAAGAAGGGAGAAGAGACTGCGGCAAGGGCGAGAATACAATACAGCATCCACGAGCCATACCAGAGGTACTATATCTTTCTATCCAACATTTATCCTTCTCACAGCACTTCATGTTAAAATTAAAAATAAAATAAACCAACCACCAATTTTCTCATTACACTAAATCATATAGTTTATTTGCCCCAGAAAGGTCACTAAGCTAAACCTAGTCTCATCTGCATATTAACTATAGATATATGATTATATAATAATTTTTTAATGTGCGGAAATTCATCAATAGAGAAAATATGCTAAACCAATATGCGCCTAAATAGGTAGAACAATATGGAAAAGCACTTTTGACATTGAGCATAACTGAAGACCTTTGAAAACAGGCCAAAGAAGTAGGGAGTGAAGTAGGTCTGTCACAAGTACACTAAGAGAGCGATTTGTAAAAATGATAAATGGTCATCAGGTGTCATGTGAAACCTTTTGAAAATAGGACAAAACACGCTTCCTAACAGCCAGAACATAATACAAGTCTTTAGTCCAAATAGCATATAAAGACGCCCTTGTCCAGAGCGACTTACATGCATCTCATTAATGCATTTGAACAGCTGAGGGTTAAGGGCACTTTTAACAGTGGACATTGCCACAAAGCAGCTTTACCGAAATATATAAACTCTGGATATAAATTTTAAATTAATATATTTGTCCCTAATGAGCAAGCCAGAGGTGATGGTGGCAAGGAAATCTACTTGAGACGACATGAGTAAGAAACCTTGAGAGGAGTCTCAACCCCATCCTCCAAAATGTCTGTAACTATCCTTTATACTTGTCTGATAAAAATACATAATAAAAATCCCAATTGCTCCAAACTTTACCAAATATAAATGATGTGCAGATTTAATCCTGGGTGACTATTACTGTCTTTATGTACTACCAAATCCATAGATCCACATGGGTTATATAATCTTCCGCATTTATTCAAGACCATAGCCAATACTGTATAGAATATGTTCACAGAATAAGAAGCCATTCTCTGTGTGTTAGAGATATGCAGATGTGTCACTCTACCTTGCAGCTCTTTAGCAGGCCACCAGCCCAGCTCACACGCCTTGCAGGTGAACTCATCCTGGACGTATTCATTATCTTTACAGGCAGTGCAGATCCAGCAGCAGCTCACCTCCCCTTTCCGAATTACCTGGAGGGACAAACAGCATGTGGCAGCAGGCACCAGCAGAAAATTGCTCTGATAGTGTGGATATCCTGGCACATGATTTACATTGAACACATATTCCTCTTGGTTCTTTTTTGTTCTTTTTTTAAAGAAAAAGTTAAATTTTTAAGTTAAAGTTATTCTAGCTAATTATAAATAAAGCTGTTATATCTGAAGGTTTGTCACTGATGTTAGTTCTGTTGCTTTTCACTAACTGCCAACTACATAGCAAGTTGTGCTGTACAGTAGTTATGTTCATTTTGAACGAATCTTTAATATGACTCGGGAATAACGAGTTGTCTCAGAGAGTGATTCGTTCATTTTTTACCATGCATGTGCTGCAACATCCCCATAGGTTCTGTGCAAGAAACAGAAATGATTAGTTTCCGTCTCGAGTCTTTGGGTTTGAGTCGTTTGTTCTTCCGGTGGCTGCCACATAGTCAATACACCATGCAATACCAGAAGCAGAAAAAATTAGTTCACCTCTCGAGTCTTCAGGTTCGAGTCATTTGTTCATCAAGTCACAGTCCCACTGCATTCAGCCTATGGGGCAGTCACGGGATGAACGGATGACGAAGAGTCAGTAAAATGATCCGAGTCAGTAAAAGGATCCAAACTTTTCATCACTACTCTACAGGGGCTTCCCATGCACCAATTTACAAACCCCAAACCTTACCATTACTATGCTCCTCTCCATACACTCCATATAAACATTAGATAATATTAATTTTCTCATTTTAACAGAAAAAGACTTAGTGGACCTTATAATAAATGCCAGATTCACCTTGATCTCCCCTTTAGAGCAGGGTTCACTGCAGACTGAACGGACCATCTCACTCCGGTTCATCTGGATCATATAATCATCAATGCTCAGGATGCCCTCATGCCATGAGCCCACATTGATGTAGTCATACACACCAGGCTCCACATACTGCAGATTCATTATGTCATACCTGAGAAAGCAGAAAATGTGCCATGTTTTTCTAAAGAAAAGGCTCACAATGTACTTCACAGGCAACTAGAAGCTAAAGGGGTACACATTTTTACATTATGCCATTGCCAACTTAACCAGTACATAATCAGGACATATTAACATATATAGTAGTACTGTATGTAGCATTTCTACTTAATGTATTGGCAGGTGTTAAACTGGGATTAAAGACATAGTGGATGACAATAATGTGGCAACAGTTCTGTTTAATTGGCATGTTCCCTCAAGGAGATCTTCTGCCTATGCTTTGGTAAATTTGACATATTTAACCTTTGTTTATTTTGTGTTTATAGTTCTATAGGACTGACCTGCCTGGTGAATCCCCGTTTTCATCAAACCGCACATCCTCACCAGACACTCCCGTGAAGGAGGTCCTGAGCAGAAAGTCCAGCAGTTTGCTGCCATCAATGGGGTCCATGGCCTCACAAAGACCCACATAGCCAGGGCACAGATCCTCATGCATGTCATGGAGGCCATGAGCCATGGCATAGATGGCATTGATGACGAACCCCATCTTACTGTCTTGTACATAGTTCTCCTCTAGACTCTCATAACCTGCCAATACAGTCAAGCCAGATATGGAGAATGTTATCACTTCTAGTACATTTTCAGTGTTCAGACTTTGGTTTTTCACTACATATTTGAGTTCAGGGCAAGACAGACAATTGCACCAAACATCTGAAAGGTTATTTGCTTTGCTTACATAAACCAGTGCATAAAAGCATCTACATAGCAAAACAATTCAGCAAATGGCAACTCACACTACAGTTCAGTGCAGAGTAAAGGGATTGATAGGGTGTCCAAAGACCTAGACGTTTCCCCAAAATTACACGCAACAGGTCACAATGTTCTCCCCTAATTGTGGGAATATTAATACAAAGACAGGCAGCTTTAAAAAAAAAGTGCCAGAAACATACCACAAAGAAACTATTCATTTCTGCACTCTCATTCAGTGTTTAATTAGTAATGGATGGTATTATTATTAATTAAGCAAATAAATTAATAATTTACTCATGTTCTCATTTCTCCAATCTCCTGTCGGCCACACAAATGGGAATATCTCTATTACACAATTGATCTAAAATTCCTGAAACATCAAATCAAAGAAACAAAGAACAGTCAAAGGACACCATATCAGCATACAGTTTTATGATCCTTACCAAGCCAGCAAGAAGCAGTGTTGGGAATTATTGTTGATGATTTGGCAGATAAAGAGAAATTATATTGAGTGCTCTTTTTATGATGTGAATTTCACTATACACATTTCACTTTGATCCTGCATTAATGTTTAAATGAAGCAATGAGCAACTGATTAAACCCAGACATGCTTTGTTAAAACCAATGCCTTTACTAAATTGAGTGAAAACACCTTAAAATTAAATCATTAATTTGATAAACATTGGTAGTATCATAACAATAACAAAGACTAATACACATATTGCTAACACTTATCAGATGCTGTCTTTGTATTATAATGATGTTTTAGGGATCTTTGATATTCTCTTTATTTCATATGTATGGTTTGGATTGTTTACTGGTTTTCAGTATGAAATATTTCACTTTCTTTAATGGCATGGAAGAATATATTACGAGGAAACTTAAAACTGAAAAGATCTTCCTTTTTAATCCACAATGTTTTGTCATGAGATGTAGAAATGTACCACTTTGTTTCAAGTGACCTATAACATGAATTCCTTTATTTCCTATATAAATAGGATCACTTCCTATTTGTTCTTGTTAATGTGCTATTATTACATTTATTTTGTTTTGTCTATTAGCAATGTCAGACAAATATGACACTCATCTGTATATAATATTTTATAGTGAAAACAATGGATATGTATTTAACACCTTTCTTTCATGCTCTTCGTATTTCCCCGTATGTTCACAGCAGTGTCAGGCTCCTCAGAGTGTAAAAGGCTGTTGGTGTTTGTCTTTTGTGGGTTGGTAATGAAACCTTCTGTGTGAATATAAATTGCCGTTTGGCCATGACTGAACTATAAGCAAACAGGACTGTTATATTATATTTTAACTTTCTTGTTTATGGACGTTCAGAGAAAATATCCTTACGCTATTATTGTTCTGTAAATATATGATACTGTGTCATGATACTCATTCTGCATGGGGATGTACTGTATACAGTCATGTGACAAAAATAAGTACACTAGTGTTCTTATTAGACAGCAAAAGCTTTTTCCTGAGACGCTTCCCATGCAAGTCAAATTTTTGCAATCTCTTTCTGATTGTAGAAGCATGCACTTGGGCACCAACAGTTGCAAGACTTACTAGCAGATATTGTGATGAAATTTTGGGATTCTTGGAGACTTCTTTTTGCATCAGATGATCTGCTATTGGGCAGAATTTGCTGGGATGGCCAGTCCTGGACAAATTGGCAATTGTTTGAAATCTGTACCGGTTGTAAATTTTTTTTTTTTTTTTTTTACACTGGAATGATGTATTTCAAATAATTTGGAGATCTTTTTAAATCCCTTTCCATACTCATAGTCATCCTTAACCATTCTTCTGAAGGCTTTACAGAACTCTTTTGATCGTGGCATGATGATACCACACACCTCAATAACAAAGGGAACACCAGAAACTAGATTTGAGAGGTGTATAAATAAGAACGATACCACCTGCACTCCCTAAGCAGGTTCTAATCACTGGAACCCAATCTTGAACACCTGATTCTAATTTTATGGATTATGTATAAATGTAGGGATGTACTTACTTCATCCAATGTGACTGATCTGTTTTTATTTTTGTTCATTTAAATTGTGAAAGTTACTACAAAATGTCCATTTTATGTGTCATTTGATAGAGTGTATCACCTTTATTAATAGCACTACTGCAAAGGCACTGCTGCAAAGAGGCTCAAATGGTTGCTTTCCAAATATGTCCAAAAAAACAATAATTCCCATGGGGTGTGCTTATTTTTTCCACACGACTGTATTTCTCTGACACTAAAGTGTAAAAACAATTTTTGGCATATTTCCCATAGCATCATATCAACAGACATTTGTAGATCATTTGTTTTATGAAAAAAAAATTGTTTAATACAAATTATAAAAGCATTCAATGATTCAGCAGAACATGAACAACCAAAAGTGCATGGTGGCCCAAACAGTGTCCCTCACTGGAACATGCAGCAAAGCCAGTTGGCATGGCATAAATAAAGTGAAGGTTATTGGGATCTAAATCATATACACACAGTGCCCACAATTTATTAGTGCAGTCTGCAAAACATCCCAATAACTTTATATATGTTAGAGGTCTACCGATACACATGACTTCTTCTATGTTGTGCTGTGTTATTAGTACTATGATGATCAGCACCAAGAATTAACAGTAATGACAGGCACATACTTGCACACCATAATGAGTACAATGATAGAATGATTTAAAGATACAGTAGATGATTGTGATATCAGTTGACCTCTATCTATATTGCTCAAGTACGCTGCCTCTTAGCTCCATTCAGAAGTATTTACTTACCATCTCGTAGCTCTAGATAGAAAAATAATAGAACAGCAGACTATGACTATTCCTCTGTGTAAACATTTATAAAGGTATTTGTTACTCTGCCTTTAGTTCCTATTCAGCTTTTAGGGAAGTGTATGGCATAGGTGACTTCACTTGGATATGATGATGCTGACAAGAATATGAGAGAATAAAAACAATGATATGAGTACACAAAGTGATGCAAAATAAACTTATAAGGAGGGAATTGATAAAAACTGAGGGATAATACTTTCATAAATCTCTCTCTCTCTCTTTATATATATATATATATATATATATATATATATATATATATTAAATATAACTCAGTCTTAACTCAGCTTAATTTCAGCATTCAGCTACTTTCATATTTGAACATAAATATATTACAGCTTTGCAGATGGTAAAAACATTCATTTAAAAACATGCTTGTTGAGCATTGTTGGCTAAACCAAACAACAACAAAAACAATTTACCTAGTTCACCTTTTCAGGCAGCAGAGAAAATATGTGTAAATAAAAAAAGACAAAAAAGAAGAATTTGTAACTAAAACATTCATTAAAAACAGACAGACCTTAAATACCTACTCTATTAGTAGTATTAATAACATTAGCCCTCTGTCCTTTTCACTATTAGACACATATTGTGACATTCATGAAATGGCCTCACCTGAGCAGTTCTTCCTGTAGTTTTTGTTCTCCTGTGGGTGCCCTGGGATGCGACATTGGAAACGGTGTTGCCAGAACTCAGCAAACCATGGGTTCCTGTTGTTCGTCTTGAGGCGCAGCTTCAAGAAGTAACTATCAAAAGATGTGACCTCCTCGCTCTGGAGCTTCATAGTGATGCCACCAACAGCTTCCTGCTCATAGCCCTCCACCACCTCATCTCTGTCCGCCCAGCCATCACTAAGGAAAGCAGATCACACAGAGTGTAATAGGTCTTGGCTAACTTTGCAGAGTCTCATTCCAGCAAACACACACCCTTGAGTGAACTGACCTAGTTTAACAATAGCTTAAGAAAAAAGTCACCACAGACCCTTATCCCTTCCTTTGATGACATGGAATTTTATCTGAGAAATGCTTACTGCTTGTTAAGAGGATAAAATTAAGTATTGTATGGAATAATTCAACTTCCATATGTATTCTTAAAAGGCCAGAATTAATCTAAACTGAGTAATGGTTTATGATAATATACTGGTTATATGTATATAATAATAGATAGCTAGAACAGCAGAAGAATCCTTTTTATGCATATTATTATTATTTTAATAAAATAAAATATTGACATCCCTTTTCTACCAAAATTAATTTAACAGAATAGAAGGCAGAAAGTGTCTTTCATTTTTTTTTGTAAAACCCTTCAAATAGATTGATCTTGATTATTTAATTTAGTCCAGGCTTTAATACTAACTAAACTCTTCTGCAGTAGTATTATGGCATTATTAAAATTAATTCAAGGCTTTTTTTTTTATCAAGAAATGTTCCTAGTGTTCCTTCTCTTTCCAGATTCAGCTGGTTTCATGAGGAGGTTCCTTTTATTTAATGTCTGCTAAAAGGCTTTTTATTCAACGTGTCTATCAGTGAAAAATTGTGCACAGACTTTATGTGGACTCCATTTACTATACAGCACTATAAATGAGCATTTCACAGTGATTATAAATCAAAAGGTCATAAATCAATTCAGTATGTTAATCATTTTGTTTTTGCTTGTGAAGAAGGTGTAGTTCTGTGGCTACTCAGTGCTACCAAAGCCATCTGTCTCCCAGCATCCTCTCCATAATGGATGCCAAGAATGGCCTATTCTTAGGCACCTGTTCACAATATGCAGGAAACAATTTACTTCTAGCCAATGGTTTGTATTGTGGCACATTTTTTTTTACTTGTAATAAAATGTGTTCAAAAAGACATACAGACCCTTGTGGACACTGAAGGAGGAAATTAAATGTTTTGTAAATCTAACATAATCTTTTGAACACTTTTGAGCATTATTATTAAAAACAGAGGCAATAAAAAATTGGTTTGCAAAGAAATATTCTGTGTTGTTACTACCTCAGACTGCATAACCTAATGCAATGCTTTGAATTAGCCTCCTTCAAAACACTCTCCTTGACCCAGAATAGAACAGCCTTAACCAATTGATGTTCTCTTTTTCACTCCACAGAGACTTCACTCTGGCAGCATGAATCTTTAAGAAAAAGCTAATGCTTTCAGTAATTTATAACTCATGTGAATTAAAATGTCAGTCACCTTCCAATAAGGAGGAATTCTCCAGCCACCCCTAAGCGCCTCATGGCCATAAGGAGGCCACGCACTGTCATCCCCTCACAGAAACACACCACCACTCGGGCTTTGGGCAGCCTCTCCCTCAGCTTCCTCAGTAGCCTGTCAAAGTGTTTCTCACCAGCATTGCTGTAGATCTTGTCAGAGTGGGCAATACATAAACCCTCCTGAGATGCCAACTCCTTAAATGCCTCCATCCCACTCTCGCCATAGTTTCCTATGAGAAGAGAAAAAACACAGTAACATCATAGGCTCTAAAATTAGCACTTCTCATGGGAATGATAGCTTATAGTGTATTAGCTATTCCTGCAGAGACCTGCAGTGTATCAATGAGCATAAACTGCATCAACTAATGATGAAAATAGCATAGTTTTTATGAAGAATGCAAAATAAATTGTAAAAACTTACATGCTACAACTTTGCCTCTAAAATCCCTCTCTGCAGAAGCTCTCTCAAACCTTATTAGTGCTCACACAGTGGGATTCATCAACTTCTCTCTAATACAATCAGAGTTTTTGAAGCTCATCAAAATATGTTTAAAAAATCATTTCGGTTGAGATTACAAATATTTTAACAAGATAACAAATATTTTGCATGCCATTGGAAGTGTGTGGAAGGGTCTGTAGAGAGAGAGGTTATTTTTAAATAACCTCGTAAATGTAGGTATTTAAGAAAAGACCCTCTCTGGGCACTTTTGACAGGCTGATACATTGCCTGCTAAATTGCCTGTTTTGCTATGTAGGGCACTTTTGAAATGACAAGCACAAAGTGGCACAAATTCCCTCACTAAAAAGTTAATCTCAGTGAAGTAAAGTCCAAATATGACTATTGTTTCTTAATGGTTAGTTCACATAAACAACTTACAACCAAGTCTTTAAAATGGTCTTCCAAAAAAACTCGGCATGCAGTAGTACCTGGTGCTTTGGCAGTGATTCAAATGGCAAGGGACATCAATTTTACAGAAAGTAAGTAAAATATATTAGTGAATTTATAAAACAAATTAACAGCAGATAATGTGGAGAATTTTTATTTTATGGATGGGTACATGGCTGGGTTAAAGATACTAACTAATAGCTTCTAACTCACCTTCAGTGTGAACAGCTGACACGTACGTCCAGTTATACCGTTTAACAATGTCCAAAAGGGCCCTGGCTTGAAGAGTGTCAGTGGGCACAACCCTGAGGAAGTACTTATAGAGGGTTTTATCACTCAGATCAGTACTAGTGGCTGAGTAGGCAATTTGGGGGATGTTGAACAGCTGCAGCAGGTTTTGAACTTGAATGGCCACTGAGCTTGATCCAGGTCCAATCACACCTACAATGGGCTTCTTCGTGGCAAGTGGCTGACTGAATGGAGTCCCATCAAGGCACCACTTTGAGCCATCCCCATCCTCACGCAGTGAAATAAGGGAGTCTCTTATAAATTCAATGCTCTGCTCCAATGCTACTGAGGAGTGCCAGCATGAGTCCCTGATCTCGCAGCCCAAAGTAATGTTGGGCAGAAGGTTTGGGTCAGCATTAATTCTGTCCAGAGTGTGAAACATAGCTTCCACTCGCTGAATGCCATACTGCTCTCTGACCTCACCACATGTTCTCTCAGCCACGTTCTCAGCCGATGGCTGGTGGTGGACAGAAAACAGGGCACCAATGATGATATCGCCGTCCATTCTGGCCACTGAGCGGGTCACAGCCCTGGGAACCAGCGACCGCTCATATATATTACTGGCCGTCACACAAAGCAAAAGAAGAGACAGAAATAATACGCAATTCATTCTCATCATACTCCACATGGTCCAAAATGGTTTAGTCGTTGAATCATATCTGTAGCAGAGACCGTTGGAGTGAATAAGCGACCTGGGAAAACGGTGTGCCCATGTATGCTGTGTCAGTGATCATCAGACATCCTGCAAAGAGAAGTGAACACTCTGTCACACAGTTGCAGCCTATAATAAACTTTACGCAGCCTGGTGAGTAAGTCAGCACCATGGACAGCATTCAGTCTCAATCACTGCATCCCGAATCTCCTCACCCGAACCGAACCGTTATATACTCGTACACCTCTTCTAACGTTTTAACTATTGTTTGTAATAGAAAACTGAGAACTGCTATCTGCGCAAGTATACAACTTCAAACACAGTCAAGTCATACAGCTCATCTGCATGATTATATCTAATATCTACTCAGTGTATGTTGCATCTGATGATGAAGCTTTACCTGAAATCCGAGAGAAAGCCATTTCCTCTTCCGCTCTGAAGCATTCAGTGTCATCCCAAACTGCAGTTCACTTTCCACTGAGCGACCGGTTTCTTTCCTTCACATCTAAAGCGCGCGGATGCCCCCTCCTTCATCTAATAACTGCATCCAAAAGCGGGTCACATCAACCGCAGGCTCCACGCGCTCTCCAATGTTAGGATCCGTTCCTCAGAAGCATGTTTCATTTTAATTGTACATCTGTAACAAATATTTATGCGTTCATTTTCACTCATTACTTTATTTTCTTAGCTGATCTATATTTTGCACCAATGCAAATAACTATTCTATGTCTAATAAACATAGAAAATAAATAATCATTATATATTTATAGAATAAAATATAGAAAAAAAAACTACTGATATCTCCTTCAATTTGGACCGTAGTACACATGAAATAGTGAAATATGATACCACATCCGAAAAATACAAGACAGAGTAGTATAACACACACACACATACACACACCTTACGCAGAAATCATATACATGTCATGTATGCTGGCAGCTCTGCTACCATTGGTGTGTGAATGTGCTCTCATTAGTAAGTCGCTTGTAAATGTAAAAAATGATATTTCTGTAAAGCTGCTTTGAGACAATGTACCATTGTAAAAAAGCGCTATACAA